>CAIGRH010188066.1:0-11907 GCA_903798295.1 Fraxinus nigra
TGGCAAATTTTGATTTTTTTTTTTCGCGAGCCGACCCGAGCCACACGGGTCGGCCCGGCTCGGGTCGAGTCCTCAAAATGAGGCTCGGTGGAACCGAGCCCGAGCCGGGCCCGGCTGGGGCTTTTTCCGAGCCGAGCCCGAGCCGCCGAGCTTTTTTGCCATCCCTAGTCTTAACCCATGTTTGGGCTTCATTTTTTCAAAATTCATTTTTATCATATATTTTCTCATAAAATAATATTAAATTTAAAAGCATTTTTTTTTTTAAATTTTCTAATTACACATTTTTTATTATTTGAAATATATATTTTCTTTAAAATCTAATTTTAATGGGGTCGGGTTGCGGAGTCGGTTAAATTAATTACCAAGTGTACAAATGGCATTCTAGTGCACTGTACACGTGGCAACATACGACAAGACCGAGCAGAATCGCCTCCTGTTCAGCTTTCTCCAATTTTACGCAGTTGTCATCCACTGCGTTTAAAATCGCTTTTCGTTTTTAATCTCCAACTGTTCGAAATCAGTCAAACAAATTATTAAGTTCAAACTGGGTAAAAGAGAAGATAGTGAACTGTGGAAGACCCTTGATTGGTTCTATAAATCACAAGTAGAAGAAGAAACGATCATCTGCAGAAAAGCGAAAGGGAAGATAATGGATGGAAAGAGCGATATTATTGCTACGTGGATGAAGAAGCACCGTCTGATATACACCGGAGCCACAAGGCACCCTTTCATTCTCAACATTCGTGATGGCTCTATTGACATCTCTTCCTTCAAACGATGGCTGGTAAATTATGATTAATTTTAAGCTTCTTTTGTTGTGGATTTACATTTGGCATCTTTAATTTTGTTTTACTTAATTAATAAAAATGTGGCGGAAAAATCGGTGGCACTGTAAAAATTTTGGAAAATGCTTGTTATAGCCTGTAGGTGTCAAAATGTAAGAGTGAAAGTCATTTGATTGGCGGGATTATCATCCAATTAGATTTCGCTACATCAACTATGAAAGTTGTGACAACTACATTGAATAGTTTGCCCACATCGACAGAATGCCAGGTTGTTATTGGAAAGTCAGTTTTTTCACCAATTCATGTACTGCCAACACCGCATTTGTCAAATAGGTGTGTAAAATCATCCAGCAAAATGGCTTAACTCCAATTTTTTTACCTATGAATACGGAAGAATATGTTTATACTAACATTCAATGGTGATGTAGTTTAATTTTTTTGGGTTGTAAATTTTATTATTGAACTTGAAATTATGTTGAAATTTAGTTTGTTTGATTATGGACAAACCTCGGTGCATGTTTGGCTAAGATTTAAAAATAAATAAAAAATTTATTTTAACTTTCATTATGTGAGGTTTTATAATAAATAGTTTTTCTTGTTGGTCAAAGTTCGAAATAATTTGTTATTATGTGAGGTTTTATAATAAATAGCTTTTCTTGCTGGTCAAAGTTAGAAATAAGTTGTTAACCTCTAAGTAATTTTAAATTTTAGCATATTTTGGCTAAGCATAAGAAAAAAGCAGAGCTACTGTTAAGTATAAGTAAACTAGAACAAATGTTACTGTTAGTAAGTTTTACTTTAATGTCAAAGAAGTAATTTGCTCATTTTTAACTTATAAATTCTTCTTTTATTTATTAGGAAAAT
Source organism: Fraxinus nigra (assembly GCA_903798295.1). Taxonomy (NCBI): domain Eukaryota; kingdom Viridiplantae; phylum Streptophyta; class Magnoliopsida; order Lamiales; family Oleaceae; genus Fraxinus; species Fraxinus nigra. Next base: position 1,650 of record CAIGRH010188066.1, read on the forward strand.
AACTTATCCGGACATTTTTAGAAATAAATGAAAGCAACGTAATTGTATGCGGAAGGACTTTAGAATGATTGATTATATGACGTTAAAATAATTGAATAATAGTTAGGAGTAACTAAAATATACCTACCCAAATGAACCTTTTGCTCGGCTCGATTGAGTACTATGATCTAAGCTCAAAAGGCTTACTAGCTGGCTTGATTGACTTGCAAACCTAATCTAAGCACATGGAGCCTTAATATTCTTCGGTTGCTCATTCCAGCGTACATCTGTATTTAACTGTTTGTACACGATTGTGGGAAATTTTATAAGCCTAGTGTAAAATGAAGTGCAGGCACAGGACTACATATTTGTAAGAGCGTTTGTTCCTTTTGTTGCTAGTATATTGGTGAAAGCTTGGAAGGAATCAGATGATAGTTCTGATATAGATTTTATTTTGGGTGCCATGGCTGCTCTAAATGATGAGATTGCGTGGTTCAAAAAAGAAGCTTCGAAGTGGGGTGTTGCTCTGAATAACATTGTACCTCACAAGGCCAACGTTGACTACTGCAGGTACTGTAACATATTATTGATAGTTTTGATAACTAATCCAATCTTAATTTAGGTGCCATGTGCAACTTCTTAAATTAAAAATTTCATTTCATGGTTGTATTTCAAATGGCCCTCAAAAAAAAGTTCTTCCCATCATGTTAAACTTTCGGTAAACCTTCTCTTCAAGAAGTGCTTTAGAATTAAAAAATGATTGTTTGTAGATTTTGTGGGAAATGAAAATTCTAAAGCCACCAAAGCCAATTTTTATGAACTTTTTAAAACGAACCTTTTCCTTGAAGTTCACTTCTAGATGGACATCTAAGATTCAGAAGTTCAATTGAGACTGTTCTCAAACATACTCCAAAGTGAGCTACTGCTCGTCGTGAAACTATATTGCTTTTATATGTTATCCTAAGTTTGGTGATTTAGCTTAGTTTAAGTGAGCTACAGTTTCAGTTTATATGTACTTGCTGGTGTATCTAGGCGATTCACTTCAAAATTTTACAATTTGCTTACAATTTGTGACATTATGGTTAAAACTGGTCTACCTGTGTGTCGTCGAAAGGATCAAATGTGCATATAGTTTTGAGAGGAATTTTTGACGATGCAAATATTGGTATGATGAATGTGTACAATTGCTACTGTTACAACCTGAGAGTCAATTACCTTAAAAGTAGTGCAATGTGTATATTCTCTTACCACTTAATCTTTCTGTCCTTCCTCTGGTTAGAAGAAAAGGTGACAAGTTCAAGCAACAATGGTAAGATGAATTATTTGATGATTTTTGTGGCTAAAATAATGTTATTGTTAAGCAATTGATATCATCCTTTCTGATACAGATTTTTGGAAAGCCTAATGAACCCTGATGTTGAGTACACATTGGCCATCACAGCTTTTTGGGCCATTGAGACTGTTTATCAAGAAAGTTTTGCTCACTGCTTGGAAGATGGTAGTAAAACTCCTGAAGAACTCAAAGAGACTTGCCAAAGATGGGGCAATGAGGGTTTTGGTCAGTATTGTTGTTCTCTCAAAAACATAACGAATCGGTGTTTGGAGAAGGCATCAGATGACGTTCTCTCAAAAGCTGAGGTCATTCTTATACGCGTTCTCGAGCATGAAGTAGAATTTTGGAACATGAGTCGTGGGGCAATCTAGATGTTTGTAATCGACTATGGTTTTAGTGGAAGTTTGTGTTGCTCCTGGGGTTGGAGGATCATATGTACATATTGGCTTTTGTTACTTTGAAGCTTTTCATGTTAAACAAAAAACTGCTGTTACATTGCTGTGCAACATCTAGACGATGTATTATTATTATATATGATATGCGAAGGCTTTTTTTTTCTCAAAACTGTTTGATTTTTCACTTAATTTATGTGTGCGAATTGTTATTCCTCAAAACAGTTTGATTTTTCGCTTTTCATTTTCATTTTCCACGACACTGAAAAGCAGGAAAATAAGAAATTATTGCCTTGTATAACATATGAAAAGTGCAGAGCTTAGAATCCCCTACAGGAATAGGCCACGTCTCATCTTATCATCTCCACAGATGAACCATGTGTTGAAATCGAATTGCAACATCAAGTAAATCAGTGAAACCTCAGAACTGGAAAATCCCAGCCAGAGGTTATGGATGCCAAGGATTGAGCCAGTAATCCTGAAGATTGTTCACTGAATGCTCATTTGCCATATACATGTAGTTGCAAACCATTTCCGCATACTCCAGCCTCCTCCATAGTTCTTCTTTCTGTACTCTCAAGATTATGTTCTCTGACTCGATAATGGAATAACATTGTGTAATGTCATTAATCTTCAGAACCATTTCATTGCTTTTACTTATGAAGTGCATGATTTCGTGTTGCAAGTCCTTGATATGCTGCTGTCGTCTCATCATCGACCTCCTTGCTGATTCACGGTTCGAAACCATTCTCCTCTGCTTCTTTTCATCTATTAGTGCATATCGGTTTTCGTCTTCTGAAATAGGGCTGCAATGTTTATTCGATGACATCTTATGCAGAATATGTTGATGTTTACCACGTGTCAAGAATTTCTAATTTAATCCCTGGAAACCTCAAGGGAAAACAGTGAAAATGAGGAGTAATAAAAACTACTTTTTACATAAAAATGAAAGAGCTGAATAGAAAGAAGACAGGTTCAGGAAAAAACATAAAACCAATAGAGAAAAACAACGGAGAATGATTGAATGAGTCTAATTCCACGAAGAAGCGAGATTATGCTCATTATCAACTCAGGATTGATACGTGCATTGACATTGAATGCGTAGAGCACATGCTAAAAAATTATGAGAACAAATGCATCAAAATAGGGAATTGTGAGGGTTCTGAGATCCTTTGGGATATATATAGAAAACTTCTGGTCCCCATGAAGAAATTTCAAGAGTTAAAAAGGAATCTTCCTAGATAAAGCATTTGGTAAGACATGTGGATAATTGATAGCACACAGTATACTACGTACTTTTTGAATTTTGATAAGGTTTTGTTACATGCAATATTTTTCCGTAGCCTGACAAGTTCAAATAGCAATCTATGGTTTCATTTGATAGCACACCAGATGTCTTAAAGGCCAAAAAGGACGCCCGTCTTTATATGTTGAAGATGGACTATATGTTGGAAAATATATGGTGCACAAAGAGGTATGGATATGAAAGCAAAGAAAAAAACCAAATTGGAGAAAAATGAAAAGAAGATCGAAGATGAAAAGAAAGGCCTAAACACGAAACCGTTGTCCTCAAATTATATTTGCCCCCTCTCAGATTGAAAACGATGCTTAAAGGGATTATGACAAATGGTTTGCAGGATTAATCAAACATTGTAAAGGATTTAATACTTAAGAATTAGTGAAAATCCTCCAAAATTTGAAGAACGTAAAATGGAAAATTTTGAATATGTATATATGAAGGAATTTTTATTTCAATGATATGCGGAATAAAAATGTTTTCAAGGATGATATTCATTATTTTTCTTTTGAACATTGATCACATATATATAGGCATCAATAATCTTCCACGAAATGGTGCCAAAATAAGATGAAAAGCCACCAAAATTAAAATAGTAATGGCCTTAAAACAGCTATTTTCTTCCTTTATGCGATCGCATAGGTCAAGCCTATGCCATATTGAACTATGCATAGTAAATGCAGTCACGAGGCCTTTAGTCCCGATATATGGATATGCGACCGCATACCATATTGAACTATGTGGTCACATAATTCATCATGTTGGCCTCAAAATCCATTTTTTTTATTTTTTATTCAACAACCAATTTTATTAACTTTGAACAATATTTTCAACACTTTAAGCAAACCCTGAGATAATTGTTGGGGGTGAATCTCCTACTTAATCACTATGAATCAAGAAACCGAGTGTTAGTTTTTCGCTCCCAAACAAGGAGATGCATCATCCTTGCTGCTATTTACTTATTGCTGGTTCAATATTCTAGTTATTTTGCGAATTAGGAACATAAAGACTATGAAATAATATCGTCACTACGTTCTAATTATCATCTAAACTTATAGAAAATGTGGTTTAAACTATTATTTTGTTGACAAAAAAATGGCCAAGTGGCACAATTTACAGCTTGTCTGGGAGTGCTTTTAATTTTGCTAAAAAGTTATTGTTTTACCGTTGAATTGTTCAACGGTAGAAAAATCAAAGAAAAGGCATGAATTCCGTGTCAGGCCAGGGGACAAAAAAGAGCAAAAAATCAATTTTTTTATTTTCAAAATCACTCTCACACACCCTTTTAATATCATAATTTTCCTTCTTTATATATTTTGTAGTTTATAAAATTAGAGCACGTGGATTTGGAATGGTCGTTGGCAAAAAAGCGTTCTTGAAGCTTTTTAATCCAAGTTCTAGGTTGTTTCCAAACGCCCTATTTGAAAATTGAAATTTCTCCAACTTGTAGACTTCTAATTTCTTTTAATTTGTTTGATTTAAATCATGCTTATTTGTGTTGCTTTGTTATACAAAGACAATGTTTCATTGTTTATGAATAAGAACTTACATCGACAAACAATTGAAATTATTTGAACCTCTTTTATGACGTGTTTTGATACCTTGAGCGAAACTAACAAAATTGAGCGAGTGATTTAAAGAGAGAAAATCTGGACAAGGTCGCCTTCTCCCATTTATACATAGCCAAATGAGGTTGAATTACATGAGCATGATGAGAGTAATGTTATCGAAAGCGAGCATGGGCGGAGCCAGCTCGTCGAAGTAGGGAGTACCAGAGCGGAAGGAGTGAGGGCCCACAGGGGTTGATGCCCCTGAAACATTATTTGTTGAAATGAGGAAAGTTGGTAATCCGCCCCCGAAAGCGAGAAAGTAGCATAAAGATGAGTTGCTACATTATTCAATTTGTCATGCGAAGTACTTTTTCATAGAGTCAAAAGTATAACTTTAATTGTTGCATTATCCAAACATCATATTTTAACTTTTTTTTTTCTTTAGCTATATGGCTATTGCAAATTCTTTAGATGGGATGTAAAGTTGAAGATGAAACTTTAGATCGTGACATGTTGGCTTGATGTATTTTTCCATTTTTATTTTGGTTTTTAAATATTTTTTCAATTCAGATGTTCATTTAATATTAACCAACAGCTGATCCACATCATGAAAATGCGAACATTACTTTGGAAGTAATTGCCTCATGAAAACATAGGCTATTGGTACCCCAGCAACCAAGTCATCCAAATACTATTAATCTTTTTCGCACAAGGGAAGGAGAACTAAAATTTAACTGGTTAGGCTATCGCACAGTGGTTAAATCTTAAATCTTACATTTAAGATAGCAATTAAGATAATAAATCAATTAAATCCTATCAGTCTATTTTCTACTAAAATCTCCCTTATAACCTAAGAACACAACCCAGAACAAAAAAATTACACTTCCCCTTGTTAATTGATAAATGAAAAAAGTAGCTTATGCAGATTGAAACGAAAGTAAACAAAGTCGAACATCTAATCCAAGTAATAAACCAAAAATAGAACTGGGACCTGGGGAATTATGGGGTTAGGTGAGAGTAGCAACTTCCTGTATAACTGTATTGACAACAAAATAGTTTTCACATAACCGAAAAGGTGGAGTAAAAGAAAAACCAGTACTATTAGCAACAAGTGAAACAGAGCACAAAACATGAAGCTACTGTAATTGTAACGTTTTCTAACTCCATTACAACTATAAATTCAATGATCTACATCCCATTTGTATTCTAAAGACAAATTGGGTTCTAAAATGTTACTCGGTGACATCCGCAAAAACTCATAAATACCGAGAAACGAGAAAACTAATATTGAAGGCGGCAAATGCATTTCATCTAGCATGTATACAACTAGCATGAAAAAGGAGAAAATAATCAATAACATGTGATACCTTTCCACGAAGATTCACATCAATGTGATTCTTCTTCCAGTACAAATTAGCAAAAGCTGATCAATAGAGTAAGGTACAGTCATTTTAATTGGGTGATGGAAGCACATTAATATTCTGTGGTGCAACTGGTTCGTCTGCTGGAACTTGTATGACTTCATCTACATCTTCATAGCCCATCTCACTAAAATTTCGCTTTTTGGACGAAGAGGTTGGTGTATCCTCTCTCTCCTTTTCGGGCTGCGCTTCACTGCTTGATGGACAAAACAACGGAGGTTCACGGCCACTTAGTTGACAAAAGACTTTCTCAACAATTTCACTGATCTCTTTCCCCAAACCATGCTGATCCAATATTAACTCCCACACCGATTTAGAAGCCTTTTCGAGCACAGGAGTTCTGCAATTAGTATGTCACCACATTATGTCTTCTAAATCATATCTTATTTCCAAGGAATTGATACGAGGACAAATCAAGTTTATTATGCTTTGTCAACTTATATAGGTACAAGCTCATTAAAGAATTCAGATTTCTTAGTTCGGCATGTTGACACGAGAGGACTTGAGAAGTCCTAACTTCTTCTGTTCTTCAAGTTCATTGAATTTGCATAAAATGAATTCAGACATTCAAGCCACCAAATTAAGAATTAAAAGAAAGAAACATAAGGATCTGATTCTGAACCACATGACCCTGTCGTTCTCTAAGTAATGGATGCTGCAATAGACAATGTTATATACCACTCGTCATAAACGTTTTTCATAATCTTATGTCAAATCAATATACTATAACATCCCCGTAGACTGACAAAAGTTCAAAGGCCATTTCGTCTTCATGCTTCGCTAAGACTAGGGCAAGCAGCCTTTATACAAACATGGTTACATATAAGAACATGTTTAACAATGAATACATAATAAAGAGTCACTTACTCAAGCTCCTGCCGAAGTGCATCAAACAGCTCCCGCTTTGTCTGTTTTTCTGCACCAGGAGTATTAAGAACCTTACTCTGCTCCACCATTTTTATTGTGTTATTCTTCAGCTCTTCCTGCATGACAGTAAAATTGTTCAGTTTCTTCTTCTTTCTATTAGAATAAGTCAAGTTACTATATCATCTCTAAGAATAAACGCGGCCCAATTGTTTTTATATTCATATGATAAAGTGGCTGTGCTTGCTTAGTAAATAAAAATATATATAATAACAGAATAAGAAATCATCATTTTTAACAATATGTGGGACTAAATGATATTATATGTATTACAATTAAGCTATACGTACATTGTTTTTTACATTGTCGTTGACATTCCCTCCTATTTGTCAAAATCTGGCCAGTGACGTGAAAGGATATTGTAAAAATCAATGGCTATGATGGATGCCATGTGTTAGAATGTCAAACTTAACGTAAACAAGATTGTACATGTAACATAATTGTATGTATTATATCTTAGTTATCCTAGAACTTTTAGATTCTTAACTGCTCTTCTAAAATTTTAGATCACAAAACTCTATTGTCGTCCCGCATTTCGAAATGAAAGAAAGCAATAACAGAGCCTTCTACCTCTAATATGCCACAAACTATATTGGAATCATTCTCAACGAGTTCATAAGAATAGATCCCAATTTTCTCATCAGATCCAAGTAGAGACCAAATATCTTGAGTGATTGAACGAGTATAACAACTCAAAAGATTGTTAATTTTTTCAACTCCCCATCCTAGTCTAATCAACTAAAAATACATGATTTGGGATTAACTTATACCAAAGGGACCTCGTCTTGGATATGTCTCGTAAGTTCACGCTAGACTAAAGTAAAAGGACAAGGGCTAGATTTTGAAGCGAGCTTGTAGTAATTGGAAACTCTTTGCTACCGCTACGGTTAGATCTCATACTTGTAATTCTTTCATCATACGCATCTTTAATTATGTTGATATATTAATGACGGCTTCGATGAAATCATAATCACTCCACTGGAACTGCTCATGCTCCTCTGATATATCTTCCCCTCACTAATGGCACAATGTTAAATGTCCTGCCCCCAATACCAACCATCAGTCACACGTCCCCAACAACGGCATCTTCGAAGACAAATTCCACCTAAAAAGCGCAGTATGTTCCAAAATAAACTGCTTAAGACAAAAAATACACTCCATAGCTATTGATTATAAGTTCTTCTCACTCTTGTTGACAGAATCATTTTTGTTCAATGTAAAATTTTATTAATTTTGTTTTCGCAAGATGAATTACAAATGGATTCCATACAATAAAATGCAGATTCATATAGGAACAGGGCTGTTCTCAATAACGTCTGGGCCGCATGCCAACGTGGATACATTAAAGAAAAAGGTTTCTGACAAATTGTTTATAGCACTAGCATGTAGGACGTGGCTATATAATTAGCATATGATAATTAGCCCAGAAACAAAAGCAACGTCCTGAGAAAGTTCTACACTTGAAGGAGAGAACCTGCAGCATGTTTGACGTGCTTGAATGCTGCTCTTTTCGCTGGCATTCTTGACCGCATGTACATGACATGCTGCAAAGAAAAGCAGCTAACCCGCTTCTGAGCACAGTCGAACACTCTCTAATAATGTCTAAGAAAGTGCTATAATCAATTAGACATGCTGCCAAAGAAAAGAGCCCGCTTTCTAGCATGGCCAACTGTTCAATAACATCTAACAAATTGCTATAATCAACAATGACTACAAAGGATCTTTATAGGCCAGGAGGGTAATTACCCAGCCCCAAAATTCTTTTCAATGTCCAGAGAAAGAAGGTGCATATTTCGAACAGAAAATGTCCCTTATATACATACAGCATACCCAGGTATGTCAGTTTAGTCCATACGGGAAGGCCAAGATTTTTTAAAAAACATTGATCTGAAACAGGACACAGTTAACCTTGTTGGTGGGTCTAGATAAAATTCTCTCTTATTATTGAAGTTCGCTTAAAAGCATATTTCTAACCTCGCTGTTCCAATTACAGTGCTGTACACCATTAAATTCCGGTTTTCATATTGCAAATATAAAATATTCTCCCTTTAACAGAACCAACACTAATTCTATTCTAATCTCAATTAACAAAACCCACTCTGAAAAAAAAAAGGACAATTTCACTAAATTTATTTCCGCGCAAAGAGTCGATGTAAAATTCAACGCCTCAGTAAATATAATAATAATTGAACACTAAGTTTTTTAAGATGATATTCGAACTCAAATAAGCAATTCAATTGTCAAACAACTGCATATACAAGAAAAAAAAAGGGCAACTAAATTGCTCTAATATGTGTGTGTGTGTGTGTGTGTGTGTGTGTGTGAGAGCTTACATTGGCTTTTAATTGATTGATGATTTTCAATCTGATGGCGTCGATTGTTCCGTCGTTCATCAGCGATTCCAGAACATCCTCTGGGGTTATCACGGACGATTCCATCTGCCTCAAATTATTTTTTTCTTTTTTTCCTATATAATTAGGAAAGAAATCAAAATTGAAAATTCGTCTAGTATAATTGTTTTATCGAATTGAAATTGAACTCTTGCGAGTGAATGACATTTGATTGAATGAAAACGGAGCCGGAGAAGCTTGGAGCTTGAAACTAGAAGCGTCTTCTCTCGAGTTTATTTCGTCCAGTTTCGTACAGTGTGAACTATAAGCCCTGATAACTTGAGCAGTTTGGAAAAATCGAGATTCCTGAATAGAACTGTAGACGAGCCGTCTCTTGGGAATAAAACATTAAAAACTTCACCTGAGGTCACCTAATTTACAAATTTGTTTCACGATAGTCACTACTTTAATTTAATTTGATTTGATTCGATTAATTCAATTTTTTTTCATAAATAATTAAACGAGATTAAAAAATGCTGCTATCACTTTGAGCCAATCGAATTTTTGCTTGAAATCTCTTTGATGGCCTCACCTAATGAGTCGAGATGGCTATGGGAAGCGATTACATATGGATGTTCAAATTAAATTGAGTGGTAGGTTTGAGACACATTTCTCATTCTTGATTGGCCATTATAGGTGAATTTTGGTTTCGATCAGCTGGATCGAAATCAATATATTGGTTTTGTAAGTTGAGGAAATTGACATAGGAGATATTTTCGTGAATTAGGTATTTTCTTATTGTAAAATTAGGAAATTACCTATTATGTTTCCTCGCAATGTTATCCAATATTTTTTATTCAATCTTAAGATGTTTCCTTTTAAATTTTGATTTGTCTTCACTAGGCTTTTTTACACTCGAGTCCTTTTTTACTTGGAGCATGTTAGGCCAAGTTCAAATAGTTTACATTTATGGAAATTTTACTTATAAAATAGAAAAGTAAGTTTTGATATCCATTCCATGTCTTTATTTAA
>CAIGRH010188075.1:0-20078 GCA_903798295.1 Fraxinus nigra
TTTTTTTTTTTTTTTTCCAATTTCGTTTTCTTCCTCCAACAATTTTGTTTTGATTGCATTGCATGTATAGTAATTTACTTAGGGAAAATATTCGCTAATTTTTGTGCTATTCTGTGTACTAATAATAAAGAAAGGTTAGAGAGTTTGATTTATATTTCTTCTAGTTTTCACGAATAGTCATATTGTTTGAAATTTTTTGAACTTCTGATACATGTCTGTGGAGGGAAAATTTACACCTCTGGGAAGAATGATTGAGAAATAAGTGAGAGTCTACTGATATTATGTCTGGAAGATTGGTTGCCAAAGCTATTTGTTTAGTAAAAATTGTTAGGGTTATATAGGAAGGAAAAGAAAGGCGTCTATAGTTTTTACTACTTTCAAAAAAAAATTATTATTTAGTTCTCATTGATTGTTAAAAAGCGAATGATAAAGATTTTAGAAATGTTTTATGGTGGGCGTTAAAAACTTTTTGATTCAACTTCATGCATCCTGCACATAATATTATTCTAAATGCCTTTTATATCTCTTCTTTTATTCAGTATTGTGTGATAATGCAGGATCTGGTGCTGTACACAGGCAGGTGACGATGTTTATCCACTTATTTGCATGCCTGCTTTCTCGTTGTACTTCCTTCTACTTAAATGGAGTCGTCAATTGTCAGAATGTGATGATTTGATGTCATGAGTTCATCCATTGCTTCTGTGGATTTGGGTAATGACGGTCTCCGAATCTTCGACGAAGAAATTGAAGAATTGTGGATTTGGGTAATGACAGTTACAATGGTTCACCAATTTTCGATGAAACCCCTGACATCGAAATTTTCAAGGTATCATCACAGAAACTCCAAGCCAGTTCTCAAGGCGTTCAACTACTGGCAAACAATGATGGAAACTTCATGCATCCACTATTGGTTGTTGCAGGTGATTATTTATTCCCACTTATAATAGATGGAAGAGATCAAGATTTGCTTGACAATACAACGGAGAATTTTTATGGTTTACACATTAATTTTTTTTTCTTTAACTTCTAAGGATATCAGATCCGTAGAATTTTTTTATTATTATTATTTTTTTCCCTTCCTCTGTTTCACTTCCAAGCTTCAGAAGGATCTTGGTTGACTTGATTTATTATATATGGTAATACAAGAAGGAAATGAGTATTGTAATTTAGGAACAACAAATGCTTTTTCCTTGAACTTGTTGAGTGCAATATGGCCACTAAGTGGCATTCGGTGAAACTAAAGATAATGTCGAAAATTAAATGCCCAAATATTCAGAATTAATTCCAAATAAATGGAATTAACATCCAAATTTATTATTCTAACTAAAAGATATATAATTAGCCCCTATTTGAGACCTTTTTTGGGGAAATATGTTTTGAAATAGTGAATTTGTAGGGAATGCGGGGTTAGAAATGACGAAAAAGTTTTAGGTTTACGTAAAATTATATTATTGGAAAATATGTGGTTGAAAATGAGTTTTGGAAAAAATGGGGGTCAAATAGAGGCTTAACAGAATGGATGGGAAAATAGTAACCTCATTAAATCTTTTGAAGGAAAGTCTAAATTGTAAGTGCTGGAAACAAAAATTTCAAGCTCTGTGTTAGTAAAAGCAATTGGGTACAAGGGAATGTCATAACTTGCATACTTACCAGCTTAATGCTTAATGACTGATATGTGAATTTGTATTTTTTTGTAATCATATAAATTGATAAGGTGAATCTTCAGCATGGGGGCTGTGTTTTAAATTAAAATTCACTAAGTGAGGGATTAGGTTTTATGACTTGTAGCTACTATTACGATAAAGTTCTCAGTCCATCTTGCCTTCGTCAACTGGATAAGTTGTACCTTAGTAGTTAAATTTTTGTTAGGGTTCGTGAAGGTGTGCGAAGCATGATCTGGTCAATCTCAGAGATTGTGTAAAGCAATGTTGGTCTTCTCAATCCTAATATAATCTAATATTACACGAACCTCAACCCAGGAAGCTTGAACCTCTTTTAGATCAGCTTGTCAGCATTCATACCCACTGCTCCAAGCTTTTTATGTAATTTAGTTAATTTTTGGTGGGGTTTTATTATTTGTTATCTGTTGATTCTGTTCTTTTATGTAGACAATACAAAAATCGTCATTTGAATACATAGTAGGGTTGGCTAGCTTGGGAGTGCGAAAATGGTTGTAAAGTAATTTTTTTAAAACCGTCAGGTGGATACTGCCACTAAACCTAGAAATACTTTATTCTGATAATTAAAAAAAAAAACTGGAATGCACTTGATATCTTTCTGTTATTTTTCATGTCATGTGTATCGTGCTTATTCTAGTTATGGCCTTATTGAAGATGACAGAGTATTTACAGATGGGCCCTAACTTAGCTATGTTCTTCGTCATATGACAATCTATGACTAAATTAAAACGGTTGCTACACATTCTGTGGCTAATTACTGTACACTTAATGCTACCAGTCTTGGTGATGAGCATGTTGGTTATCGACGGATGGACTTTCCAAATTTAAAGAGTAGCATTTTTGGTGGATGGCCTTTTCATGTGGCGGTGAGCAATTATATTGGAAAAAGCTTCTTACTGCAAGGTTAGTAGTCTTCTAATGCCAATAGAGATTTTTTGTACTCTATCCATTCAATCTCACTCGATCATCCTTTGACTGGAAGCTGTGGAAGAATGTTCATTTGTTAATTTCCCAAAAGTAAAAGAGTGGTGTCAGTGTACAAGAATGTAGTTAAAACACAAAATGTCTATCGTGATCCTAAGAGTTTAGGTAATATATACAGCAATTAAGCAACCTCCTGCAATAGTCAAGCTTAAGGATTTCTGCGAGAAACAACCAAAAGTTGGATGAAAAGTAGAGTTTGTCAAATAAACAGAAAAACACTATGGATTCGAAACTCATGTCATTTCGTGACATGAGAGTTAGTACTTCAAGTTTCTCTTTCACTAGACTACCTTAATAAGAAAGAAGAGTTAAATGTAATTCAGAAATGAGAAATGCAACAAGGTAATTGGAAACTTCTATGAATGAAAAGTATCATTCTCTTTCTTGCGAGATAAATGGAATATATGTTCACTGTGAGATATTCTAAGTGAATTTACAATCGCGTCTAATAACCTTCAACCATTGCACTGATCTATCTAGATGAGGGCACATTGACTGTATCTTTCTATGCATATGCTATACATCAATTGGCTCAAGTCCCTTCAACTACCTTTTTCAACCTGTGTTTTCTCTACATTGGGTCACACTAGGATGGTGTATTTATGTGCGTGGGCAACATGAAGATACTATAAATTAATCATGAAATTATCGAACAGGTGCGATTTTGCTAAATTCTTTCTAATAAAATGGGCTCAGTTACCTAATTTCTTTGTGATTGTTTGTGAGTAAAAACGATATAAGATGTAAAACTTCATTAAAACATGTAAAAACTATATGAACATTAATTTAAATATGACCATTAATTTAAAGACACTCTGACATCCACCTTGCAATTTTGATTTTTCCCATCTTGGTGTGGATAGGATTGCAATTAACCACATAGCAATTATTGTATCAGATATGGCATCCATGACATGAATGAAAGTGCAAAGAGGATTTATCAAAATATTTTTAAGGACTCCAGAGGATCATTTATTTGTGTTCCTTGCTCATAACGGGCCAACAGGTACATCAATCTGTGAAGCAAAATGTAGTGTTTTGCTTTGTTTGTTGTATTTTTTTTTTTTTGGTGAACTTAATGTGGATGATCTTGCTTTACATTGATTTAACGAGTAATATGATGCAGGGCTAGGTTCCAATGTGGATGATATCTGTGGAAGCCATTGGGTTTTTCGAGGTGGTGACCATGGTGATCCAGGTGATGCTTCTAAATGCACTGTAGCTTCCTGTGGTTATTTATTCGCTCATCTCGAATGCAGTTCTGATTTTCTGCATATTGGTGTGATAATATTCCATATACGATGATTGAACATGCTATTTAATATACAGATTTAGCAAATGCAATATCCCTATTAAAAGAAACCACCATATTGTCTGTCCCACTTGTCTTTGGTCACATGCACAAACAGCTAGCATATGGAAACGTTCTACAGAAAATGATTGCGGTCGGGTATAACAACACTGTATACCTCAATGGGGCCATCCATTGTTCCGAGGGTTAAAAGATTGAATAATGAACCGGGGGCACATCCTAGGGGCTCCATCTTTAGTGAAACATCAGTTGAGATTTCAGATTCATGTGGTAGCATTCGAGCCTTCACTACTGCAGATATTTTGGATGGGAGGGGGGAGAAAATTGCTGAAACTTGGGTTTCAGTAATTAGGGACAAAACAACATTAGCGTAGGAGCATAGATTATTTAGCAAGACAGCTAGAAGCTCCATGATTTAGCGTTATTAGTTGTCACCACACAAGAGTGTATATTAATCAGTAACTTGTGACTCACATTATGTCGTCTGTTTGTATACAGTTAAAATGAATGTCAGTAATTAACTTCATAGTCAATTTGTTCATATCAAATCGACGTGAAACACGCTGAGGCTGATAATTGACGATTCCATCAATCTGCTCGGTTAAACCCAAGACTTCGGCATGCAGTTACATGACTCATTATGATTAATTTGTGTTTTATAATAAATGGATATCTAGGCACGGTGCACCCACCCACCTATACAGGCGGTCAGCATGGCATGTTTCTGTCCCTTCAGGCTACCCGGGCCGGGAGTGGTCCGGTCGTCTTGTACAGGCCTAGTTGGGCCTCAATCATTTGTGGCCTCCAGCTCCCAAAGAAGTTCCCAACCCCCCCCCCCAAAATACAAAATTTGGTTCGCCTCTCTGCTTGTATAGCTTTATTTGTGTGGCATATCATTAATGAGCTGAAAGGAAAAGTAGACATTATATAAAAGTGATGAATAATTAATTAAAAAACTTTTTTCAAAAGGCATCATTAAATTGAAGCAGTCAGTCTGCAGCTAATCTAGCAGTGTGTTTTGTGTTGACTCCTTTTAAACACTTATTATCTGAGTCTGACTATGAATTCCTCTTTTTAAAGCTCTATGTTTCATCTTTAGTTTTATTCAAGACTTAGCTTTAGTTAGTGCACCAAATTCCAAGCAATTCTTTACACTTTTTTGACCCAGTCTTCTCCCCTTTGAACTAAAGCTTTCAATATTTGGAAAAGAACAATAATTGCAGCTTGCCCCCACATCTTTGTATGGTTTTGTAATAACACAAAAAAATTTGTCAAGTTGTCAGAGATTATGATAAATTCTTACTAAGGTAATTAGGTAGGACACCCTCTCAATGTTGGTCATTGCTTCAATGAAACTATTGTGAGTTTGTGACCTTTTACAAATATTTCTGGTTGGTTTGTTATACTAGATTAATTAGGTCCATATACATAGTCATGTAGTATTTATCTATCTTATACTATGTTGATGTGTGGAAAAGATTTAAGGAAAAATTGTAGGGGATGTCTTCTACTTATTGATGCTGTTTAACCTTTAGTTATTGGTATAAATTCTTAATCTTTATTTTCTATATTACCCAGACGTGGGCATGGATAGTCTAGTTCTGAAGAGCGGGACCGAACCGAGAATCATGGTTTTCTTATAATAAAACTATTGATGATTCTGGAATCAAACTGAATCGGTTGTTTCTGATTTGGTTTGGTTTGGTTTGGTTGGGTTGGTTCTAAATCGTTTGCCTACACCTAATTACCACCTATGTCCTCTTTAGACAAAGGTAACATTGTTTTTGATTCAATTTATGATTTTTGACCTTTAATTCTTGGTATTTAAGTTCTTAACTTTTATATATTATTATAGCACCTTGGTTGGACACTTTTTCTTTCTTGAGAATACAATGCCCCTCTTAAGTTAAAAACCATATTTTCATCTGGCTTCTAGTCCACACGTGATTTGGGTTCACAAATAAATAAATAAAGAGGTTCTAATGATTGAGCTATCTTATTTGTTTGTTGAATATTGAATTTTATCCAAAAAGAAAAACACGGTTTGTACAGAAATCATGTTATTTTTATATTATCCTTGGTTTTATACATAATAAAGAATAACGAATTGAATCTGCCCTACAACACTGACCAAATTAGGTTCAAATACGATCAACTAATTTGACCTAACTAGAAACTAATTTTAAATAAAAATTCTTGGTGCTCATATTAAGGGTGTATTTGGTAGATATTAAAATCGAAAAACTAACTGTTATTATTGTTGACTAGTGGGGCCTAATAACGGTTATATTTTCAATTTTAATTGGATTTTAATCTCTACCAAACACACTCTAAGTTGATGGCTCGTTTGACAATGCTTTGAAAAGTCAAAAGACGTTTTTTAGATTGAAAAACTATTTTTAAATATGTTTGAATAATTTTTTAAAGTGTTTTATGTTATTAGAAGAACTTTTGAAGCAATTTTGTTTAAAATAGTTTTTTCGAAAAGCTTTCCAAAAAAAGAAAAAAGTAGAAGTCACGTTAAATGAACCATGTGATTAGTCGGGTTATGAGCCTTTTATTATGATGAGGTCGGCGAACCATTAATATTGAACAAAAAGCATACCAAGATCGACCTGGTCATGCATGGAATTCAACCAGACTCGTGAGCTCAAATTTACTAAATAGCGTCTAGCTCGATCTTCATGCATGACAATTCTAACTCGATACCATCTACCACACATTCACTAACATTTCAAAAGCATGTTAGACACTCCGCGACATAAGTGAATTTAAGTAAATTTTATGTGAAACATAATTCATACAACTCACTGAAACTCAGATCCATTTTATGGTTGATCTTGAATAGCAACCAAATATTAAAAAAGTAAAAAGAGAATCAGAAAGAAAAAGCCAACACAAAATGAAGCTCTTGGAATTGGTTAAGGAAGCGTCAACCCATTGTTAATGTAGGAATGTTTGACCCTGACAAACTCTGACACTCCAATCTGCAATTCTCTTTCTGAGTAGATCCGCAGCAGCCTTTGACCGAATCTTAGCCGTCCATCATTCTCACAAGATACCCTTTTGAACTTTCTTTACTATTATAATTTTATTTTTCTCTCTTTTATTCATTTGCTTGTGACCTGCGGGCACGTACGTCTCTGAAAAGTCATTCCTGCCCCTTTTCCTATATTAAAATAAAACGAATTGTTCAAAAATATAAAATATAAAATTGCCCAGTGATGGGGGCAAGTTAGTCTTATTGCATGGATTATGTTTGAATTGATAATCATATTTACACCACACTTTTGTTATATTGAGGTCTCTAATTTTTACTCACTCATCTTCTCGACTTTTTCATCGTATGTCTATCATTGATCTCTATTAATTAACACATCGAGAAATTTCTTGATGACGCCAAAAAAAATCGTTAAGAGGGATTAAAAAGAGTATTTTTTAATAAGCAAGATAATAAAAAACATGAAAGTGCGATAAAACATTTTTCATACATTAGCATAATATTTATTCAAAAATCGTAATTAGAGACTATGTGCTAATCAATTGAAGTTCAAAGATAAAAATACGACGAGAAAAAGTTGAAGGCAGAAATGAGCAAATTTGGCATAAACACTTATCTCTCTCTACAAAACTAATGTTGTAACATCCTGATGATGTTATAAATCTAAGCTTCCGTTTGTCTCTCATTTTTCTTCAATAAAAATGAAAAATATGATCGTTATCCCTCACATCAAACAATTAATTTTGAATTTTTATTTTTTAAGTGGGGCCCAATAACGACTATATTTTTTATTCTCATTCTACAATAATGAGAATCAAACGGAGGCTGAATTTAATTTCCAAACTCAACTTTTAGAAAACTAATATGCTTAATTGGTTGTGGTTAATTTTGTTGATTAATTGTTTGATCATTGCATACTTAAATTTGATTCATTACACATGGCTACCCAATTAGTCGTTTATTTTTAACTTTTCTTGATAAGTTGTTTGATCATTATATACTCGACTTCTAACATGTGGCTATCCAAATCAATGAGACCATAAATGCATTAATCGAATACACGCAATTGGTTATTTTTAATGTTTCCCGACAAGCTCTTTGATTATTATATACTTTATTCGACTTCCAACACTTTCATCAAATACATGCAATCGATTATTTTTCACTTTTTCTCGATAAGGTGTTTGATCATTTTATACTTCATTCGACTTGAAACACGTGGCCAGACTAATCAATGAGGCCATAAATGCGTTATTGAACTCTTTTTTGAACTTTTCTATAATACATAATGACATGCACAATGTGAAATTTTAACCAACTTTTTTGAAAGAAATATTCTAACCAACATATAATATGTAAAGTCCCATTCAATGTCATTATCACTAAATCGTGCTCATCTCTCATACAAGTTTTGGATACTATCAAGTCACTCAAATTGTACTAGAATGGTAGGTTACTTAATTAGAAGCGATCCGAATCGACAAGTGAAATCGAGAGCTGAAAAAAGTTGGGACTGTTAGGCGACAGAAGTCATCTTTTTTTTAAAA
Organism: Fraxinus nigra; assembly: GCA_903798295.1. Lineage (NCBI taxonomy): Eukaryota > Viridiplantae > Streptophyta > Magnoliopsida > Lamiales > Oleaceae > Fraxinus > Fraxinus nigra. Next base: position 8,524 of record CAIGRH010188075.1, read on the forward strand.
AAAAAGTCCAAAAATTAGTCAATTCGTTGGATTTTATGAAAATCATTAACCTGTTTTCGATTTCACCGATTTAAATTTATGAAGCTCGTTCAAAAATCCATCTTTGATTCTTTTTGTAAACTCATTTATTTATTTAATTTTTTATTTATTTGAAATCATGGACGGATTTAGATTCTATCCAGATTCGACTCATGAACCTTTTTCTTTTCGAATATATGCCCGGCCAATCCTTAAAACCATAACCAATGCTTAATTTTGTATCGAAATAATATTTTTCTTTTTAATTCAAAAGTTCAATTTTACCCCTCGATTATATACTTGTCTAAAGTAGACAAAATCCAAGAAAATTCTAGAATAATAGCAAGGATAAAGTTGACTTTTCGCATTCGTCAATAATGGGTATCCATAACCATACATAAAAAACAATGTGTTAGTTTTGTTCAGAGTGTTCCATAATCCATTGTTTTAACATTAAAAAAATACAAAAAATATGCAACGCACAAATCCATACACTTCTCTTTCAGCTTCTTTAGTTCCCCCGTCTCCATCCTCCGTTTAGATCGGATCTTCTTCTTCATCATCAACAAACACAAGCCCGGGAAAAAAAAAGAAAGCAGGAAACCCAAAAATCAAAAAACATTTTTTTTTTTTTTGAAGGAAAAACCAGTTTTGAATTTATTTGGAACAAAATTCCATGCCGTAGGAGGCGTGTGCTTGAAGCCTGGAATTTTGATTGATAGGTGATTTTTTGTTGTTTAAAGGGGAAGTGATCAATCATCAATGGGAAATGTGACGTCAAGTGTGGCGGCAAAATTTGCATTTTTCCCGCCGGACCCACCCACGTACGATGTATACTGTGATGAATTGGATGGGCGGCTGGTGATGAGTGGTTTAACGGCAGATAAAAACGTGGACGTGCATTTGCTTCAGACGAAGGGCGGCAATAAGGTTGTGGCTACGTTCTGGAAGCACCCTTCGGGGAGGTTCACCATTTTGTACTCCCATGGAAACGCCGCCGACTTGGGACAGATGCAGGACCTGTTTATTGAGCTCAGGGCCCACCTCCGCGTCAATATCATGAGGTTTGTATATTTTTCTTTGAATAAATTGGGCTTGTTTATGCAATGTTTGAGGGTGTAATGATTCTATTGGAATTTAATTTTTTATGGGTTTTGATTGTTATGTTGGCATTGAGCATGGGTGCCTTAAAGATTATGGTTATCATTAATTTCCTTATTGAGATGTAAAAGGGGAAAGACTAACATTTTTGCTTTCTCGTCATTTTGGTGTATGTAATTTACAGATTAACAAGGGAGATCATAATTTGTGGTTGGGGAATTGGTTTTAGTTAATTATGACTTGAATTCAAAGAGTTGCTGAAGGTTATGATTTGTGTTAATATTGATGTGGTGTTTCTTTTGTCCTTTTTGTTGGTTTAGTTATGTATTTGGTTCTTCCTAAGGTTGTTTGATTTAGAATTGTCGAACACGGTTTTTGCTAGCATGGAATTGAGGTCTTCAAATTTGAATTTGATTTGAGTTTTGCTTGTTCGGGTTCAGTTTTCGGCTTTCCGGACTACTGCTGTAATTGGTTCGGATTAGCGTTTCAGAGTCAATAATTTTTAATATATGGAGCAATTTACACACGGACAAAGCCTATGGATTTCAAAACTTGTATTTGGTATAGTTGTTTCTAACAATGTAATTTCTTTCACCTCGCAGCTATGACTATTCAGGATATGGAGCATCCACCGGTAAGGTGAGATTTTGATTGGATGTTCTTTGACCCCCCTAGATATGCATATAATAAAAGTTGTTTCAAATATAAAAAAGGACAAACTATCTGAAGTAAATTGGCCATGAAAGTTCACTTTTATAATAATATGAATGCAATAAGAAGCCATACTATATGCCATTAACGGATATATTTATTCTTGATGCATTCTTTTCATGTGACAGCCGTCTGAGTTCAACACATACTATGACATTGAGGCTGTCTATAACTGTTTGAAGAATGAATATGGAATCAAGCAAGAGGATGTTATTTTGTATGGTCAATCTGTTGGTAGTGGTCCAACACTACACTTGGCTGCTCGTTCGCCAAGGTTGAGAGCTGTTGTTCTCCATAGTGCAATTCTTTCAGGAATACGAGTTCTGTACAATGTCAAGTTGACATTCTGGTTCGACATCTTTAAAGTAAGTTTCTAGTGAGTCTTGTTGTCTTTTTTCCATTTTATCTCCTAATCCAGTTTTTTGTTTGGGTTTGTGATTGACAAAGTTTCTGTTCGTTCTTTGCAGAACATAGACAAAATACGGAACGTAAATTGCCCTGTTCTAGTTATACATGTAAGAATGACCTCTTCGTCTCTTTCCTCTCCAAATGCATTTTCAGGACATCCATTTCTCTATGCTGCAATTACATTTCTCAATTTCAAAATGAAAAATTTTCGAGTTTTCTATTGGCATTTTTATTTTTAGTCCATTGTTGTACTGCCTTCACGTTGTGGACCAATCATGTATGTCTACACTTCGTCATCTCCTCATTGAGCTGGCAATTTGATGGCTGCTATAGAGACTTTAAGGGTTAAAAGGTTTTTTCAGACTTAATATTTTCCCAAATTAAACAAGAAATAAGGAATTGGAAATTATAGTACTGTGATTAATTTAGTTGCTTTTCATGGGCTTCAGTCTCTAAAGAGAACATCGAAGCATTGTCAAGATTACGAATAAAATCAAAATTTAAGAGTCAGCTATGCTTGATGGTATTAAATATACTAGTAAGAAAAGTGTATAAGGAAGCGGTAATTAGAAAGATTTTCTTGATCTACCATGGCCATTAATGAACACCACTAGTGATCTATTAAAGCATGTTCACAAGATAGTCATATTTTCTATGGGACTAATGTTTTTAAGGCTCTTCTCTTTCTTTTAGTCAAGTTGATAAAACTCGAACAAGAGGAGTACAAATTTCGAACTCTGTGAGAAGATGAATTAACTTATAATATGAACTATGAACCCTTTAAGAGAGTGCTCAGGTTCAGATGGAAGAAAAAGAACTCGTATTCTGGACCTGAGAATCTAGAATGTGGAATAATTGGCAGAACACACAAAAGAAAACTTTCTTTGTGGATAAGGTTTTACTTCATTTTGATCACATTTTTCAAGGAATCTCCATTGGGGGCTTGAAGTCTGGTCGACTGCTCTTACCCTATGTAGATGATGAATTGATAGCAATGGTTTGAAGCTGATAATCACAAGTCTGCTTAGATAACTTAGCCCTTTAGAGAAACTTTCAACCACTGTAAACTTTGCTTTTGTCTTGTCCAAAGACCATTATATGCTTACGTTTATGATTTGGGATAGGTTTACAATCTTATGGAACCCTATTAAACAGATTTACATAATTGTGTATTATTAAAAAAAAACTTTGTTGGCGACGTATAACCTCTACTTGTATTCAACCCCCCCCAAACCCCCAAGCAGGCACTAGGTAACACAAGTTGCTTGCATTTTCAACAGTCTTATTTCTGTTGTTTCAATGTTTGCAGGGCACAAATGATGATATTGTCGATTGGTCCCATGGTAAGCGATTGTGGGAACTTTCTAAAGAGAAATACGATCCATTATGGGTCCAAGGTGGAGGACACTGCAATCTTGAAACCTTCCCCGAGTACATTAAGCACTTGCGCAAATTTGTAAATGCAATGGAAAAACACTCCTTTTCAAAACGAAATAAAGCTCAATTTAGCGCAGCCCCGAGTATAACAGAATCCAAACACAACAAATGCTTGAGATTTCCGAAAAGATAACTGCTTCTTTCTTATCAGTTAGGAAAATGCTGCATTACGGCTAGCTGCTTCTTACTTCATGTGCCAATGCAGAAAGGTATGGATTATTGATTGCTTTCGAGAGCTCAACTTACAGTTTACGTGGCAGTATTTATTTCATCACGACTGTGAAACGATATGGAGTTAGGAATTAGCTTGTGTGATCCAGATCCTGTTGAGTTGGCAATTTTCTTGGTTGAGAATGCCAAAAATTTCCATCCATAAGGCAGCATTGTTCTTCTACGAGAACTGAAGTTATCACTGGACTTTTCTAGTGTCATGTATACTAGGAATGACAAAATTTGTGTAAGGTATGACCATTGCCTATAGAAACAAAAGATGAAAATATCAGTGTCAGTTTTAGGGTTCATTGTCTATGTACATCTTCGTTAATTATTATTGTGTTTTCCTTCTTCGAGGATATGTTAAAATTTAGCTGCACAAATCAGTGTAAACTAAGTAGAAAAATCTTCTGGGCAGTGCTGCCATTTGATGCTGACCATTGGCTTGAATTACATGATCACTTTTTATATTTAGGCAGAAACATGTGCATATACTACAATCTTATGGGAAGCACTGATCAGAAAGTTAACCGTGCAAAAACTTCCAACAGGAGGATTGCACTTTATGCAAGGATAATATAGAACATTACACGGCTTCCACACTTTTGACAATGTCTCCATTTGTCAAATTTATAAATAGTTTATAAAGAGGCATAGCGGGAAGAGGAATGTATGAAAAATAGTTATTGATTATGAATGTTTGGTTGAAATTAATGTTTAATTTTGACCGAATTTATAAATCAAATTTGTATCTAGACAAAGGATTATGAAACATTGAACGCGCATAAAGATAAAAATTGTGTATTATCAATTATGTTTAACATACTAAACATGTCTTTAACAACACCGTCGAAGAGATTCACGACATGTCCTATGTTAATAATTTCTTGTGATATGAATCAAGTAATACGTACCTAGAAGAACTTTGAGTTCTATGCATTTTACACCAATAAAATCCTTCCAAGGAAAAGACAATAAAATGATAGAGATTGGTAGAGATGCTATTTGGAGGTATTCACAAATTCTCTTAAAATACCAACCTAAACTTCAAATATGCGATAATAAACACAGGATAGCAATTTTAAACCACATCTTACAGTCATAGTACATATATTTTGGATTTCTATTTTTTCCTAAGAGAAAAATAAAAGAAGAAATTGAGAGTGGCACTAATAAATACGTGAAGATTTTGCTTAATTTATGAGTTAGCACACATTGATTCACACGTAGAGAATCCATCCAAAACATATTGCTAGTAGTTATTTATTCTCCCTCCCAACCAAGCTGCCTCGCTCTTTTTTCCCAAAATAAAGTTATCTTCTTTTCCTTAGTGAGCAAGGCCTGCGCTCTTTCTCTGGCCGACTCACAAGTTTCAGTGGCAGCATTGCATTTTTCGGCTTCTCTCTGGTATTGGGAAGCCAATCTTCGTGCCTCCCCGAAGGTGATGTTCATATGTTGGGAATGCTCTTTACCGACTGTTTCTTGCAGTTTCAGCTCTTCTGACAATAAGTCCACATATTGTTTTTCCATTTCTTCCTTAAGATCAGGGTCATCTTTTCCGCAATCTATTGCAATGAAAAATTGAATGTAATTTCATGTGAAACGTGAAAACACTTGTAACAATGCACAAAACCTTAACGCTGTTAAAAATCATGAGTTGAATTGATACCCTTCATAGCATATTTTGAACTAGCCCCACAATTAAAGACAGCAACTTTGACGGAAAAAGAATTATTTATTTTGAAATCTACTTATTTACTTTTAAGTAGACTTTTAAGCTTAGCCGAACACACTAATCTAGGCCACTTGGCAAAATTTTGATAATCTTGAGCTCCATGAGGGTCCCTATAAAAGGAAGATACTTGCGATATCATATCACCGCTCAACTTTTAACTTCAGCCCACAAACTTTCGAACAAATAAATGGGGGGAAAATTAGCCCCTCTTTGAGCTCCATTTTTTGAAAATAAATTTTGTTAAAAGGTGATTTTTTTGGAGAACGTATGATTAAAAAGTAGGAAAAAGATTTGGGTTTATGTGCAAAATTATTTTACAGGAAGAATGTGTGGTTGAAAACGAGTTTGAAGAAAAATGAGTTTTAAAGAATGTGGTTCAACTAGGGGCTTAATAAGAAGGATGAAAATGTCGAGGGGAAAGACCAACGCTGAGCCAGCTTTTAGAATCTTTAGAAACAATTTCACATATCACCAACAATGAACAACAGAACCCAAGTTCATTTACAATGCAGATTCTATCCAAGATTGCAGCATGGCTATAGAAGATGCGAAGAGAGAGAGAAAGAGAGCCTTCTTAAATACTATCTTTACCTGTAACAGAAAGATTAGCCAAGCCTGCACAAAATAAAAACAAATTGGAAAGTGTTAATGCATATAAATCAGTTAGTAACAACCAAAACTGTAATTGCACTTTATAATTAACACACAGTCTAAATTAAAAGGTATCTACAAGAGAGGATGCTGAAAACTGACTATTCACTGCTAAGCTTTTCTATCAAACCACCACAAGGTTGGAAAATTTATTAATACTGGAATATAAAATACATCTTCGCCTTCAGTAGAGTACACCTGTCCTGCCGTGGATGGAAAGCAAAGAACACCAATCATTACTCTCCTCGTTTTTCTTTTCTTTTTCATTTTTATTAGTTGGATTGGGATAAGGGATGGGTGAAAGGGAATAAACTATGAATATAAATATAGGAAGGGAAAGAATTAAATCCAAATTCATAGGCAACAAAAAGCAAAATTCAGTCCTCTAATTTTCCCATCCAAGCCATAGGAAGGAGATGGACCTCCAGTTTCCATAATAATGCTACATTATTAACAATTTCGATTTTCGCTAGCAGTTTCTAAAGAAAGTTTTAAAGATCCCACTGTATTCCTAGAATAAGGTATCCACAAATTCTATTATCTAGTTTACAATATTCTACAAGAATTGAACTAGATTTGATAGTCTAGGGATGGATCAAGACACAAGAAGGTAGTTTACAATGGCAAAAAGTTAGTTTGTGATGGACAAAATTGCTCTTTCGCACAAATAGATGGTTCAGGAATTATTAGATCACCAACCACCAAAGTAAAACATTTTCCTATATTACTCTCTCTATCTCTGTCTTTCTCTTGTTTATCTCTGCATACCGCAGGTCCGTTGAAAACTAAATTCTATAGGAATTTGCTCAGAGACGAAGTAAGCAAAATCTCTTTTTCTCAATTGGCTGTTGCTGAAATAGCTAAGCAACTTGGCCCCATTTTTCTTACATCAAAGCCTTGTTAATGTTAGTAAAATACTCTCATTCTTCTACCTATACATATTCTGAAATACTGCTCAGTTCATCCTACAAAGATTACATATTGCCCCAGTCCCCTATAATTTGGTAATTTTTTTACTATTTTTATGTATCAAAAAATCATGACAAGGGTAATAACAAATCCAATAATTGTATATGATGTCCAAATAAAGAAAGGCTTTCTAGATTCAGATACTCGCACCAAAACAAATAAAATTGTAGCCATTATTTAGTATAGATTGATTACAAAGAAATTCTGTAATGACCTGATCTTTATGTCCAAGCCGTTATATCGTACGTACTGTCTGCTTTGGGTAGTTATCTGTCCCACTTACCCCTTCACGGCTTTCTATTGCGTTCCTTAAGATTCAAACTCAATACATCTGCTTAATAAGAGATTTAAGTTGAATCCTGGTACCAATACTTGCCCAATTAATATCAGGATTCAACTTAAATCTCTCATTGGGCAGAAGTCTTGAGTTCTTGTCCAATTGGTATTAGAATTTAACTTAAATCTCTTATTAGACAAATGTCATGAGTTAGAATTTTAGGGGACGAGATATAAAGCCGTGAGGGAGTAAGCGGGCCAATACCCACCCAAAGAGGAAAATACATATGATATAACAACTTGGGCATAAAGGCTGGACCGTTACAAATTCAATGTCTTATAAACACGCATGAGAAACTTGCAAATACAAACAACAAAACTACCCCTTCAAGAAATTAGAAGAATTTAAAATTACGCACATTACAAATTAAGGAGTGTCACAAGATAATTTTACAAGAGCCTAATAGTTGCCATAATCACACATACAAGATAATTCTATGAAATTACGACAGCTAAGGTTTGATGCCAAAACCAACAAGTTGGTTGAGTGGCCCACTACTATTAGAGATCTGAATTTTTCTATCATCAAGTCAAATGAAAGAGGGAGGTCCCAATTTTTTTTGCCAATTTGGCTTACTAGCCGATTAAAAAAGGAAGAACTTGCTTAGCATTGGATTTTAGCCAGTTGTTATCAAAGAGAGCACGAGACGGGCTGAGAGAGAGAGAGAGAGAGAGAGAGAGCAGCAAGGCAGGCCTTATACTTATAAAACTCAGGATCTGCCAAATGAATCATTTTTTGCCCCTCATGTTTGATCTAGCTCTACATATACTGAAATGTCCGCTGAATTTCTTTTATGCAGCAACATAAAACCATTTTAATTTAAATTTGCAAGTACCAATTATAACGTTTTACTAAGACTGCATTGATATTGTCAATACAGAGCTTATTTAAGTCTATAAAACCGTCCAACCATCTAAGTCATCATTCTCTTAATTTAACCTAATAGGGTCCTGCGAACCTCACAAGGTTGTGACTAAGACTTTTGTAATAACATGGCATTATTTATTAAAATAGCTACACAACCCCATGAAACGCACCAGCCAACCGGATTGTTGTTATGCTAGAAAGGGAGAAGAAAAGAAGAAGTGAAAATATAACTCACATTATTCTCTTTCTTGGCCCATCATCTATCTAGTTAGCCAAGAATTTTGAATACTCTCTCTTTCGGAGCACTCTCTTAGCTTAACTATGATAATATAGAATACCAAACCTAGACACAATAATTTCTATTCTAGTTTTCCCTTCCCAAATTCATCGAGAATGCAAAACTAATGACAGTGTGCACGCTGTTTATGGTCTCTTTAGTTAAGAGTATGTATGATCCTCATGTATGCAAGCCAAGATGGATCTTAGTATCGACTGTTTGACAACAAAAAGTAGTTAAGTGTGTCAAAATCAAAAACAAAACAACAGTAGTCCAAGACAAACAATTTTAAATCTTTAATTATTACTGTTTCATAAAAGACCAAGGCAAAAAAAAAAAAAATTCTGTCCACTCGCAGTGTCTATTAAGAAAATATTAACCTCAACTATTTCAGCTCGGTGTAATTGAATCATATAATGTCTGGGTTAAAAACAAAAATACGATGAATATTAACTAAACATTGAGATTATTGAATAATGCCCTCTAACATCAATCGGAAAACAACAAACGATCAAACAATTACATGAATCCGAAGAACCCGGATACTAACAAAAAAATAGATCAGAAAGGAGCACGGAAGCACATACCAGGAGCAATCTGAAAAAGGGTTTGTGGTGTAGGACAATCACATATGCAGGGAGGGCAAGAAGATGAAATTCCTTTTAATTTGAGGCCCTTCTTGAATTTCCAATACAAAGCCGGCCCAGATACGCAGAGTGCCGACACTACTGCGAATATCACCAAACAACACCTCAAGCAAGTCGCAGATCTCCTACTCATCTCTCTAAAGAAAGAGATCTAACAGTGGCGCATTAGATGGGAGATTGGGATCTGTTTTATGTGTTGGAATTCTAAACGGGAAAATCAAGTGTTTCAATTAAAATGGTGCTTAAATCGATAGCTACCCAAGTTTATATCACTGTCATCGTGACGGGTGTGTTTGAGTCGCATTATAAGAATATATTTTGGAATAATAGATTGATGGGAAATGTGTGCTTGAACAAGTAGGAAAAGTAGAAAAAATTATTGATATGATAGAAAATATTATTTTATTGAAGAATATGTGATTGAAAATAAGTAAAAGAACGCAAATGAAAATTTTAGAGTGTGTTTGGTGCATATTAAAATGAGAGAATACATTTTTTTGAAGTGATATAATGATGAATATGTGGTTGAAAAAGAAGGAAAAGTTATTGATGTGATAGAAAATATTATTTTATTGAAAAACGTGTGGTTGAAAATGAGTAGAAGAATGAAAATAAAAATTTTAATGTGTACTAAACAGGAGCTTGGACTAACATTTTGATGGAAGTAATTGTAACGTGTAAAGATTTGGAATAATGTTCTAAGATGGATACCTCATTTATAGAGACTTGGATTAGAATCAATGGATTAATATGACATGTCATCGGTGTTCAGTATATTAGAATTATGTTAAGGGTGCGTTTGAGCCACATTATTTTGGAAAAATGTATNGAATATGTGGTTAAAAAAGAAGGGAAATTTATTGATGTAATGAAAAATATTATTTTATTGAAAATGTGTGGTTGAAAATAAGTAAAAAAATGATAATGAAAATTTTAATATGTACCAAACAGAGATTTAATGTCCTGATAACCACCAGATTTGATTTTACTTCACAATGACCACCCAACCATTCAATTTTATACAACATTTCAACAATGCCATTCAACTTTCTTTTTACAATTTTCATTAATTTTAAAAGGGATAAACAGTAACTTTGCATTATATATAAAATAAATTTTAAAAAATAAATTTTTTATTTTAAAAACGTTTAAACGTTTTTTTTAAAAAAGTTTTTATTTCATTTTATTTTTTATGGAACATTTTTTTAAAAAATAAGTTTTCATTTTATTTTAAAAACTTTTTTTAAAAAATAAGTTTTTATTTTTATTTTATTTTTCCATGTAACTTTTTTCTAAATAAATTTTTATTTTGTTTTATTTTTTAACTAACATTTTCTTTTAAAAATAAGTTTTATTTTTATTTTTATTTTTTAAGTGACTTTTTTTTAGAGAGGTTTTTATTTTTTTTAAAAATAAGTTTTTATTATATATATATATATATATATATAATGCAAATTATTGTTTTACACATTTTAAAATTAATGAAAATGGCGAAAAGAAGTTGTGTGACCATGATGAAATAAAATTAAATTATGTGATCATTGTGACACTAAGTATAAAATTGGGTGATCATAGTAAAACAAAATTAAATTGAGTGATCATGATAACACTGAGCATAAAATTGGGTGGTCATTGGTGCATTTAAGCTGTTCAAATGTGATTTGTTGTCATATGCCACATTTGTTCGAAAGAATGATATATGGATCAGGGGTGGCAAATGAGTCACTATTCAACTCGCGGGCTTTACTCAACTCACTCGGCACATGGAAAGCTCGGGTTTATTTTGAGACGATCTCTAGTTCTAGTCAAGCTTACTTATTTTTCCATGAGTCAACTCGTAGACTAGGTCATTTGTTTTGCCCATTTTGACTCGTTTTATTAGTTTTTTTTGCCTATTTTTCGATATATTTTATCGATTAAAGAAAATGAACCGGCTTGTGAGGTCTATTAGCATTTGGGTCGATTAGATCCCATATTTTCTATAGCTGGCTCGACTTGGCCTGGCCCGGTCCTTTTCCACTCCTAAATGATAACACAAGGTATCTCATATTTTAGGAGTAGGGGTGGGCGTGGGTTGGGTTGGGTCGATTTTTGCCATAACCCAACCCAACATTGTCGGTTTGATAGAAATTCAATCCAATCCAACTCATGTAAATGTTGAAACTCAATCCAATCCAACCCAAC
>CAIGRH010188078.1:0-11580 GCA_903798295.1 Fraxinus nigra
TTACAATTGTAGCCTACACGTTTTCATACTTTGAAACATCGTATACTTACTTGGAATTGAGATATCCTATTAGCACATTGACTACAAGATTAAAGTGAGATGAGCTATTAGTTGAAACTTGAAAGTTGATTCTTCTTTACTTAGATAATGGTAGACAAACATGACTGTTTACTAGATTTTTGACACCTAGAGATATCTGTTCTAGTTAGCAAATGAAAAAAAGATATACCCTAATGACATCAAAGTCGAAATGATACCATCTCATTTAATAACAAAACTAATGTATCGATATATGTCAAGTTTTCATTAGGAAACAATGGTGAGAACATTAGACCTCAGCTTGATTTGTGGTATGATTATCAATGATTTTGTATTTCAGTCTCTTACAGTTTCTGCAACAGCTAAGGGAAAAAAAGTAAACCATTTCCCATCTGTAAATAAAATCATAGATGATAACGGAAAACAGTGACTTCTTCTTCTCAGGAAATGAGAAGTATACAAAATTTTCATGCTATAAATCAGAAGGTCAATCACCAAAAGTGTAATTCTAAGCTCTTCAAGATCGAGTTCTATCACGGATTTTTGCTCTTGCAAAAAACACGCCAGCCAACAATCCTATGGATGTACAAAATTTACCGATGAATAAGTGATTGTGATTCTTACTGTAGAACAATACTATTAAGCTTGCAAAATGATAGGAAATTTACCAAAGAATATGCTTGCAGAATTTTCCAAACTCGTGGGGACATGGAAAAGGAGGATACCAGCAACAGAAAGAGGTATCTTGTTTAGCGAACCAACAAGGCTGCAGGACATGAAACGGATTAAGGATAAATCAAAGAGAGAATACGTGTAAACTAAGAAACCATGATAATGAACCGGAAATGGAATTAAAGGCATGCACAAAATCTACAGGAATAAGGATCCTAGAATCAGTTGATGAGACTTCAATTTGGGGAATGTCACTATCTCCATGTTCTCTTTGATCTTCACTTCGATATATTTACCATGGAACTACAGCTGGTGCATTTAAGCTAAAGAATACCCAAAAGATCCGTTTATCTTGGTTTCATGTCATTGGACAAATTCAAAACTCGGGGATACCATTGGAATGGACATGTTTATCTTCAAGGAAGAGGAAGGACCCAGAAACTTGTATGTTCATTTCTTCAAACAAATTGCAGAATCTGATCTTTATGCTGTATATAAAAAGTAAATTCTGAAGGCGTGCCAGTGCCTTCATATAGAAACAGTTCTAGAGGGGTATGCCTTCATTTTTTCTCGTACTAAGAAATTTAGCTAAAATAATTTAGTAATTTAAAAGCTCGAAGAAAGAGAAACAGGTAATAAAAAACTCTCACCTGTATGTAGTAGCCCCGGTTTGATGAAGAAACCACATGGAAGTGAAGCTTATTGCCAGACCTAAGAATCCACTAAGTGTGATGACCAGCCAGAAGGTGGGCAGTCTCAAAAGTGGTCTGCCATTGGCAACAAAGAAACACAAGATTTAGAGCATGTTTACCTAAGCTTAGATGGTTTACTTACAGGTATAGAAGTTTTAAAAGTTCCAGACTCAAAATGGGGTTCTTTTGTATTTTTTTCATTCATTCCCATAAATCAGTTACTTGTTTTGATAGTAAGGTAAGATTACTTTCAAAAAAACAACTTTTTCACTAGAAATAAGAGAAAAGTGAGTTATCAAAGTGCTCTAATGAACCCTTTCCATAACTGATTGAGCATATGACAAAGTCCCAAAAGTTTCTACTTCAACACGCATACCTTCAAAACTAACAACTTTCCTAATTGTATCTTTAAACTAATTAATATCATCAAATAAGACTAAATTATCAAGAAGTTACAAAGCATCAGCATATAACCGTAATTATGAGGAAACAAAACTCACGTTCTTGAAAGATAATCAACCTCATTGAATACAAATATAAGTATCGTTCCTAGGGGCAATGAAAGGGTATTGTTCAGAAGGACCATGGAGAACTCGTTCAAATCTCCAGATTTAGTGACTTGCTTTGCAGTATCCATGACTCTACGCAAAGTCAACTGCACCACAAGAAGACAATAATTATATCATATAAATTAAAGAGAACGGTTAATAATTTGTAAAAAACCCATAAGCTAAAATAGTTCAAGAAACTACAATCAGCATCCTAGTGGTGTGCTTCATCACATAAAATCTGAAAAATAAATAAATAATAATAACAAATTATAAGAATAAATGTGTCTACACAAATGTAAGAAATGCATTTCCACTGACTAAGAAACTGAACCAGCAGCTAACTCTTCAATTCATATATCATACAGAGTTTCAATCTTCAAAAGAGCAAAAAGAAAAGGGCAATTAATATGGATTCAAAAGAGCATTAATCCAGAATTCTAAAAACTGCTTAGAGTGATTCCAAAGCTTCTCTTTTCTTTCTGTTTTTTCTGTTTATAGTGACTCTATTTCTCCTTTAAATTAATTTCAACTACTACGAGTTTTCAAACCCTTCCTAGCTTCAAATGTAGCACGAGTTGGCTTGACTTGAATGCAAGCAAGCAAGATTGGACAATATTCTATTGTCACAACAAATAACAAATTAGGTCACCTTGTATAAAAAGATCATACAGCTCAGAATATAATCAGGACTTGACATAAGAAAGACTATTACTCACAGAATAGGATGCTGTCAAAAAACAATTGATGAATTGCCACATGTATCCAGTGGCATGAAAAGAGAGATCTGTAATTCCTCCAGATATTGCTGAAATGATCTGTAAATGTGAAAGCAAAGCTTCAAATGCATAACCTACATAAACTTATAATCTAATATAATCAAGATCAATCATTACATTTCTCCACATATAAAAATATATCCTAGCCAGTACCGTGCTTTTGACTTCTTAATGAAGCAGCTTATTAGATATGGTTAACATAACATTCTGAAAAATTGGTGCACGAGCACTGATTGATTTAAGTATTGATCTTATTTTAATTAGATAATTCAGCATGCTTACTAATTAATCAGGGATAAAAAAAATGATCAATTAGCACTCACTTTTATAAATTTAGCTGTGATTAACTAAAAGCATGACTAAATAAAGTGAACTAGTCAAGATGTATTAGCAGTTTTGCGAAAGTTTTGTCCACATACAGGTTGTGATTAACTCCAGCAAAATTAAGAGAAGAGCTGCCACTTGACATACCATTAAGAAAAGAGCTGCCCAAACTCTGTTGTCATGATGCTTGTTGAATAAGTACATTTCACCAACAGCAGTCATCACATTTGTTACATTCTTCAGAACAGTAACCATGGCAACATTAATGTACTTTAGACTACAAAGAAAGAACATGGATATGTTTGTCAAACATTTTTTTGAAGACTCAGCATCGACCCAAGGAACCTTTCCTTTGTTTGCATTATGCAATAAGTCTAATTTTTGGTGGAACAAGGCAAAAAATTGTATTAAACAAAATGAGTTCACGAGCAGCAGCAGCATCAATACAATAGAATTAATTCTATACAACTTAATTAAGGGAGATGCACAAGCACCTATCAACAGCAGAATCTGACACAGCATATTCATACCTTTAGATGTTTCTATTATCGATTCATCTACTCAATTGTTTCCATCTAACTTCTACTATTTCCTAAATTTCCCACCCACACCCTTCTGAAATTTCAATCCTTGATAGAAGAACGTGAACATGGAGGTAGGCAGTTAAGAGACAAATTCAAGGATGAAGTGCTAAATGCAAACTTCAGAAAGACATGCAAGTAGAGATAATTACGTAGTTTTCCCAGAATTAAGAAATAGCTTGCATAACAATCAATCAAAAATATGTATTGAACTTTAAGAAATATAATAACAAAATCAGAAATTACACAGTTTGATATTTGGGTAACCTAATTCATTGAATCTGAAATAAACATAAGGTTGGACATATCAAGTTCTAAGTCACCATTAATGACAAGAAAGACTAGGACCCTATCAGCTAGATTCCTGATATTTTCAGCTAATTGAAAGGACAGTTGCTAAGAGAAGATGCAGTGAATATATAAATTCATAACAATAATATGGTAGTCAAGTTAATCAATTTTCTTCTGATACAGATAAGAAACAAACTCTTCCAAATAATATTTTTGCAAATCGGACATATCGTGGATGAGAAAGAAATTAATAGAAGTATCCTTCATAGAAAAGGGAAAAATAAATGAGTCAAATATCAAAAGCAACCAAGGGAAATGAACTTTCTAATCATATGTTAAATAAAATCCTAATATCTATTGAAAATCCACAAGGTGAAATACTTGTATAAAATAACATGTTTGTTATTCAGTATAAAACTCTCATTCATTATCAATAAAAGCACGCAAATAATAAATAATAATATAAAGCTTGAAGAGAAAGTTGGCAGCTACATAAGATACCAGAAAATTAAGATGAGATACTTATCATAAGAAAGCTTAAGTATGTATGCAAAATGAGCAGAAACTAACCCATTGCAAAATATTACATTTCATAATGGTGCATTTATGGCAGGGTATCAAATAAACTTTTCATAAATTAAAGGAACTCAAAACTGCAGTACACAAATATGAATAAACAAAAAGGATGAATTAACATCAGAGACAAGCTCAAGCATATAGAAAATAAATCTGTATCCTGAGATGATGAAATTTAGGGTGATTGTTATAACAAGATAACAAACATTTCGTACCTGAACATACTAGTGATCAGCATACCAACAAATATAACATTTACAGGCAACCAGACCTTAACTAATCTCCAAGTAAGCGGTTCTGTGGTAATTATGCCAAGGAAACTCAAAGTGCCAACAATAATTACTGAGACAAAATTCTGCACCCATCAACAGTATTGTTAGTATACAAAACATACAAATTTATTAGAATCAATTTGAGTATGAATAAAAGCAGTACAAGACAATAAAGATTTTCTTGTAGTATTAACAGAGAATCTTATATGGAAGGTAACCTGGTATAGCATCAAAGATATTCCGGCATTAAAGTTATAACTGGAGAGGACGTACTTGTTAACCAATATCATGCTACAGGAAGAAAAACAATATGCAAGGCCAGCCAACAAGGCCTGGTTGTGTATTCTAAGTACTCTTTTAATACTATGCACTGTTTTTTCTCTACCGTCCTCACATTTTCCACTCTCCACATCAATCTCATCATAATTGTTTGGAGTGTTCATTCCAAGAGCCGATCTGTAAGCAAGTAGAGTTGTAAGAACTAGAAACTATTATCATCACGAGAAATGATATTAAGTAATCAACAACACATGACATTAATACAGCATATGCAGTTTACATAGCCCAATCATTCACTTCAAAAAGTGAAGAATTCCTCAGTTAATAATCTTTCTTGACACAATTGGAAGAAAAAGGACGGTCAGAAGGCTTATGTAAATCAATCAATTTCCAGCGGTTCAGTCATCTCACAAGATTTAAGACATTGAAGTTTAAATATACTTACCCAGAAAAGCTATTGAGCCACAAAGTAAGATCTATTCAATTTCTGAATTCGTTTTTTTACCTATTTAGTCTCTGAAATCATTTTGTTAGGTGTTAATATAGAGGTAGCAATCATTTGCTTGGTTAAAAATATCTTCTTAACCAAGAGAACAGTAATTTGGGGCTCCAAATTATTTCATTAACATCGTGTTTCTGTCATTTGCATTTCTTCAGAAAGATTTTATTGACAAAGGGAAGAGCATTTAGGGTCCATTTTGTAGCAGTTCCAATTCCTCTGTCTTCCTTTTATGATTTTTGGTGTTTTTGAGAACATGATTTATGTTCTCGAAATGGTGTGCCCGTATGAGGAAAATGTGTTGGCAAACAAGGAACGCAGTTGGACAAAATTGAAAACACCTTTCGTTGGGGATAAATTTTTTGACGCGCTTAAGTCGACCTTGTAGCCTCATATCAACTTATATCCGAAATTTTATCACTCAAATCCACCATCTTCAGTTACAGGTAATCACATCTTTTCACTGATTATTGCTTGTATTGTATGAAAAGAAGGATAGTGAGCTGCTGGGAATTTTTTTGAATGTCAAGTTGCAACTGGTGAGAGTCTTCTTGGCTTGGGTTTTTATTTGGATCACAGTTAAGAAGAGGGTCGTATTTGGAGTAAAACATTTGAGTTTGAATTGATAGCGGCATTAGGGCATACTCTGGAGGAGTTTTGGGGGGTGATCAACAGAATTTGAAAGGAGTTCCAATAAAGAACCAGGACACTGAAAGGAAATAACTCACAAAATGAAAGGAAGGAGTTTTGAATGTATTTCTTCACCAAAATTTAGCCTGCTTTCCTTACACATTGTGAAATATGGTGGAAAGATGTATAGTATCTTCTTACTTTGCTTCCTAAAATATAAGTTCTAATTTTGGAATTCACACAACACCCTTCAGTCTTTTCCTGTTTATTTGCACATTTGGAACAGTGTTTCCTGAATAGAAAGACAGAAACACCAAGTAATGGAAAATAGAAACATTCCCCAACACAATGGCACATAAAAGCATATGAAAGAAACAGAACATTCATTCTTGAAAAAAGCCCAAATTGGGTCTTATTGATCAAATCAGATTCTCATTTCCTGATAGAAATAGTGGAGTGGCTATGACATAAGCTATCTTGGTTGTCCTCCGTATAAAAGATAAAAAACCTGCCTTATCGGAAAACATAGTAACTATAGCTCTAAGTCCATTAACTATTGTAGTGGAAAGTTAAGTAAAGATCGAAGAAATCGGTGAATTGCAACTTAAATAGTATCAAGATTCAAGCATATTAAAGAAAAGGCCAAATTCTGAAATACAACTAAGAGATCAACAAAGACCAGAACTATAATTCATGGCTTTCGGTTCTAGCATAAACAATAGCTTGCTAGCATATGCACGATCAAACCTTTGAATCTAAACAGATAAGGGTGACAGTTTAAATAATGTCAACTGCCAAGAAAAGGAAATTCAAACAGCAAGATTACACCCCAGATATACTCAAATGTGTGATCACTGTGGTAGCAACCTCAAGCAATTCTATCAACATAAAATGGAATCCATGAAAAGCCACAAATAGAAAAGTCCATCATTATGAAGACAACAAAAGAAGCATACCTACTGACTACTTCTCTTCTGACTGGACTAGAGACCTGATCTGGCAAGCCATTTAACTGATGACTTTTGAAGCTTCTTTCACCACTATGCGAACCCTTACTTACGTCCTCTATCATATTTATCTCTAAACCAGGATCAGGTGAATTTTGTAAGCACCTCTAGATAAAGCTCTACAATAAGAAAAAAAAAATTATAAGGTGTCATTTTCAGATGTGGATTGCAGACTGGGACTAGAAATTGGTAGTTTTAAATTTGGACTCCTTATGCAAGAATATTATATTTAGTTTTATTCATGAAAACATGTCACAAAACTAAGAAATTGAATTACAATAATTCATTAGAAACATGGCGGCTACAAGAAGATAAATATACCGCATCACAGGTAATGAAACTCCTACATATAACTTATGACCAACAGCATCAAAATCCAAGAGAGAAACTTCCATATTCAATGGTCATTTCTAATCACGTTTTTAAGAGATGATTTTTCAAACAAAAAACCTTTCAACAGAAAATAATTCACACCATTTGCCATTACATAAGTTTCAGATATTCTGGATGTCAGTCTACAGTTCCTGCATTTCAAGACTACACAACTCCTTGAGTCACTGCCAGAATCAAGCTGTTGACATTCTACTAACGAGCGTGGGCTCTGAAAATCCTCTCGCGCACAGTTCAAGAAATTTTCTTTTGATCTAAATGATTCAGTAAAAAATAAGCTCCAGTAAAATTTCTTCCAAAAACTCAGGCAAGAAGAGGGAAAAGAAACTAGGAATGCCATCTAGTTCTATATCGAATATATATTCACGTCAGTCCTCTGCCTCTGTATGAACTAAGCAGCTACTTGCCTACATCTAAACAAAAATTTAAAACTAGATATTGCTAGCAATCCATAAAGATTAATTTTGTTTATTTAAGAGGTAATAAAGCTGGAATCTTTAATACAAGTTTTCTTAACTCTACAGCAATTTATAAAAAAAAAAATCTCAAAAATTATCAGATAAACTAAGTGCCCATTTTGGTTTTGATCTTCATTACACAGTCCCATCTCAACAAATACACTGAGAGAGTTAAAAAAACAGAGTTACCTTGGAATATCTCTGTATATTTTTATGCGTGGGATTGAATACTGCACTACGATTCACTATTAAAAATGGGCATTGGAAGTTTGGTTTGCTAATAATATGAATAATTTAGGGAGAGATGAGAAGTTGTAGAAAAAAAAACCTTGCCGTTGATAGAAATTTAGAAATCTTCAACAGTTTTTCCTTTAGTTTTGGTTTTGAAAATCTTAATTGGAATCGTTGACTGGAATTTGGGATGATACGACGCCATCTGGGTTCGTTTAAGCCACGTGAGGATCGAAATAAAGTATTCTTTACAGTTAAAAAAATTTACTTATTTTTAGATATTAGGAAAATATTTTATTCTTTACAATCAAATTAAAAAATTTACTTATTCTAAATTTTAGTAAGTTAAAAAACTATTCATTTTAAAATTTACTTGTATACTTAAAATTAATATTTTAAGCTTAGCCAAATGACTTTTTAATTTCTTGCACGATTGTGACACACATTACAAAGTCTTCAAAACAAAATGAGGAGTTGATAGCAAAGTTTTTATAAACGGTTTAAATTATAAATAAATAAAAATGAATCGTATTTGTGGGCTCTCGACATGGATAAAAAGTGGTTTGGATATAGGTGAAATGCGCAAAAAGTACATAAACTTTATTATATACCAAAATCATATATGAATAAGCGTTACATCATATAATCATATATGGATTCACAAATTTGTACATCATTCATACATGGATTAAACGAAATAATTTGCATGACAAATAGAGTTCGAGAAAACTTTTCTTCTAAGACGATATATATATTTAGGCTCTGTCTGTTCCCAATTTTTTAAACTGAAAAATTGATTTTGTTACCCTTTTTTTTCAAACTTAAGGGCTCCACCCGAGAGAAAATAGTCCAAAATTGCAGTTGAAGGCATTGACAACGGTTGGAATTTTGCTTTTGAGCAGAGATAGACAGCCTTACACAAACAGTGAATACATTATACAGTAATAGAACATATGTTATTGAGAAAATGCATCTTTTTGAATTTAGATATTGTACTGCTGTGTGATTCTTTTAATTTGGGAACAAATTGATACAAAAATATAGGTAAAAAGAATAGAAGAAAACGTTTCTTCAATCTCTTCGAAACATGTTACGTTTTTTTGAAATAAAATGCGATTTAAGTCTTTAAAGAAATGCAATTTAAATAATCGTGTAGGTTTAATTCCACTTGCTTAATTGCTTTGAGGGAATTGTCGCTTTCCATTCATTTTTAGGATTATTTCCACTTCACCACTTTGACAATCTCAGCATGCAGTTAGTTTATGCATCTTTAACAAACCAAAGATTTCAAATCTGTGTTGTGCACTAGTTTATTGGTCTCCCATTAGAGCTCGTGGCCTAAGTTGGCGACTTCTATTGTACTCGAAAAGGGCTTCCACATAAGTTTGGCTCGAGGGTTCAGACCAGACTTGTGACAAAATTGATAATGCCAATGATAGGTCCATTGACATGTATTTATACGAGTGTCTGCACACCCGCAAGTTAGATGACAAACATATGATCACAGCAACCTGAAAAACTAATCTTTTAACAATTAGAGTCGGGATTGCATTAACAATAATAAATATATAATTCGACAATGTCAACAAAACCTAAAAAAGTCGAGAATGTCATCATCGATGCAATAAAGAAATTTCAAATTTTAGAAAAAGCGGGAATATTAATGTGCATTAAATTCCTAATTAATAATAATTTAGCAAAGCATGCAGCGTACCTGAAAATAATTGTCTTCTTGTAGAATCGACAGCGTTTTTTAAATGACCAAATCAAACAATATATCCAAAACATAAGCCTAACTGACTAATTATTTTATCACAATGACCTTTTTAATATTAAAAGACAAAAATATCCTTCATTAAAGCAGGACCCGACCACCCCGATCGCTGGGACCCCCAACCTCTGGTAACAAATAATAGACATGTTGTGATTTCTTCGCAAATTTGGATTTCTTCAACACAAAAAAAAAAAAATTTATTTAAATCTTCGAATATTAAAGTTAAAAACACAATGTCAATCAATAATTGTAAGAAAAAAAATTCGAATTTAACCAAATAAAATGAAGAAACCTTGAATATGAAGATGAAGAAACATTAACATGGAATGGTAGGATAGATTTTCAAATTCTCAATATTCAAAATGGAGGTAAAATGAGTAGAATTAAACTATATGTACATCTTATTTCACACCATAAATGACATTCCCCCACATGTGGCACAATCTGACAGTGGTGTGAAAAGGTGTTGGAGAAATCAAAAGCCGTGATTGTGCAATGCGTAAGAGTATAAATAAAAATTGATATTGTGATTTTTAAAATTTTTTTTACTCTTTCCATTTTTACTTAAATCTGGTCAAATATACCACCATTACCTCTTGGAGAATGGGCACGGCTCCGGGAAGATTCGGGTCTACCGAAACCAAAAGACTCCGTGATCACAGTGTTGAAGAAGATCACGGATTTGAGATCCGATGGCGCTTTATTCTCACGGTCCAATTGGAACTTCAGATTTCGATAATTTAATATTTTTTAAATAAAAATTTCGTGTGACTTATGTTTACCTCATCATGTTCAGCGGTGGAGTCAATATTCAGATTAAGTGAAAGTGAATTTTCAAACACAAAATAAAATAATATTAAAAATGAAAAATGAAAAACCATTTAATTTTTTTTTTTTTTTTGAAGAATTTCAATGGGAGTCAAAGACCCCCACTGGTCATGGACCCCACATCTCTCCCTCCCTTGTATAAATATTCAAATCACTTTTTACATACAAATTTTGTAAAATCCACAAGTATTACGCATTTATCAATTACTTATTTCTATTTGTTTATAAACAAAGTCGTTTTCAACCCTTCCCAGACGTGCTCGGATTTTGTTCTTATACTCGAGTTTGTTTTTGTTTACAAAAATAAGCAAGTAAAAAGAAGAAGAAGTAATCTTGAAATGGGCATATGATCTGAAAAGTGAAAACTACAAACCCAAGTATCAAGCAACGGTAATTGGCATATAAATGTTCAAAATAAAAACATGAGGTATAGTCTAAGGCACCGACTTTACAAGGTTGTGATTCTATTGTGTCTTTGTATATTGATTCACATATAGTAATAGGTTAAAGATATTCAAATATAATTCGCGAAAAAACAAAAAAAAAAAAATTAACCTATTTCGAAAGTTATCATGCTAAAACGAAATTGTATCAATGAGAAAGTTATCATGCTAAATTTAACATGTGGTGGTAGCAAATTGATGTTTAAATTGACTTGAGTTGGTTCAATTTTGAAGATACTCCGCACAACTCGTCACTTTGAGTAACAT
>CAIGRH010188085.1:0-12825 GCA_903798295.1 Fraxinus nigra
GAAATCTATTATAGGGGGTATTGGTCTTTCAAACATTTTCAAGCTTACTAGTGTTCGCCCCCTGCACTAGCCATTGTAATTTCCTGCTTTCGTCTATTGTAATGTTCAACTTTCTAGCAATCAATGATCAAGTTTATTTCAATGCATTTCAATTTTATTTTGCAAGCTTTCTTTAAATTGTGATCAAATTTACTTTCGTCCCGAAACGATCGAGAAAAGGCGGAAGGTAGTCTAGCGGAGCAGACTACTGCCGCACAGTGTTCTCTTTCTGTGCTAAGAAAATGTTACCCCCGTGAAACCAGGGATCACTGATTAGTTGAATGACTAATCAATTGATTAATGTAGGCATCACTATTTCCTTTGTCCTTCCTCCTATTTTTGCACTATTAACTAGTGGTTCCGTCTGATTCGAAGTATCCCCTTTTCTTTCATAGAGACATCCAACATGTATATTTGGGATAATTTACACGTCAATGATTAACAGCATTGGATGATGGCTATATGCTGCAAGGAATTCACTTCTTTAAATTGTTTTTAAAGAATCTTTTCATAGTGGTAACTGAAGGTTGATCAGGGACTGAAACCTTATCTAGTAGAGCATTTGCGTATATCACTGGATTAAGATGTGTAGACAGAATTGCAAATGACAACCTTTCGGAGTGAATGCTTGGAATGTTTGTTGGTGTTCCTTAACTTCGTTTAATCAAAAACAGGTTCATAGATAAT
Source organism: Fraxinus nigra (assembly GCA_903798295.1). NCBI lineage: Eukaryota > Viridiplantae > Streptophyta > Magnoliopsida > Lamiales > Oleaceae > Fraxinus > Fraxinus nigra. Next base: position 727 of record CAIGRH010188085.1, read on the forward strand.
AAATAAATAGATTGAATATCAATGGAAATATATCAAAGCAAAATGCAAAGAGGAGAAGTTGCAGAATTTAATCCAAATGACTGTTGCTGCTTTGTTTTTTTGTTGCATCTCCGTCTAAATCTCTCTCTCTCTATAAATGCTTTTGCCTTAATTGGTCTGTATGCTTGAAATAAAGTTTGTTAAGTATGCCAGTTTTGTTTGATAGTGAATCTATAACTACTGCCTATATGTTTAATATTGAAAGAATTGAACAGTAGTTTCTTTTTACTTCTTAAATTCTCAGAGAGGATTTATTGAGGCCCATGCTGATGATGGTTACTTAGAAATTTTTGGTTTGAAACATGGATGGCATGCTTCAATGGTTATGGTTGAACTTATCTCTGCCAAACACATAGCTCAGGTACTAATAAGTGGTCAGAGTTAATGATTCTAGGTGTTGCAGTGTATGATTTGGTTGAAAATGTTCGATTTTAATGATCTTTAAAAATAATAGTCATATTTGTCAGAGATTGGTTAATGATACTCTTTTTTTGCTTTTTTGATGTTTAACTTAAATGAATTATCCTGCAATTTTCTAGGCCTCATCTATTCGATTTGAGCTTAGAGGAGGAGAATGGACAGAGGCATTTATGCAAATGGATGGTGAACCATGGAAACAACCAATGAACAAGGAGTTCTCGACATTTGTGGAAATTAAGCGTGTACCTTTTCAGTCAGTTATTGTGCATGGAGAATAATTTGAGCAACTTTTTGTCGTGTAAAACATCTTTCCCCTTGAGGTTCACATAATTATTTATCTTGATGCTAGCAATTCTCTGGGCATCAAGTTATTGTTGTGAAATCTATAGTTTGTCAATGTTACTAATCCCTTGTTTAGGAGAAATTTGTAGTTTATGAAATGCTAATTAGCTAGTGCAGCTAAATTCTAAGCATTGTGCTAAACTGTTGTATATTTTCACCAATAAATAGATTGAATATATTCGAGACACCGTTCAATTTACAATACCAAACATGTCATCAACTCTCTCTTGGCAATTGGAGGCTGCAACTTTGCGTCAAGAAACATGATGAACAAGAACCCCAACGTATTAAGGAAATATCAATTTCAATTTCAATGTACACAAACTATACATTGCAAACAGAAAGAATAACTACTAGTTTGTTTGTGTATCTTCAGCAATTTAGATAGAAATTAAAGAGTACATCGACCAGAAAACTACTCTTATGTACTCGATTGCAGACCCACCTGGATATTGATCTGTTTTGCCTAGTTGGAATGGAGTTTTATGTAAACTTGACATCTTCATGCTACAAAAGGAAAAATGAAGAAGAGAAAAATATAAAGGACGATAAAGTTAATAAAAAACACCATTTATTTACTTCAATAATATTTTGCATATCAGTACTCGATCAATGTGATCATAGTATGTTCTCACCAAGATGATGCTAATATTCCAAAGTAACACCACAGTCTCAGGCTCAGGAAGAGAATACTGCAGTTGCATTTTGTCTTCTAAGAATTCCCCTCTTGATGGTTATCATTTTCTTGATTTTCCGCAGAAGCACTCTCATTGTTCTGGCCAGGTTCACAGATTTCTTCCTCACTTTGACTCGGAGGCTCTTCAATATACGGAGCCCCAGTCTCAGGGACAGGATCATGCATTTCTTCCCTATCATTTCGTGTTGAATGGAATTCTGAAGACATAAGATGGAAGCACTTTTGGCTGAACTGAGCAGTAACTTTTCGTCCAAGTGATGTCTCTGAGCAGAGTAGAGCAAACATAGTAACCGATCCTACAATAATGAAGAGGCCTCCAAAGTCACAAAAAGCAAGACTGGAGGTCCGTTGTGAGATTGTCGAGGAAAGTGGATCTTGAGAAGAGTATCCATGTCCAAAATTTGTTTGCTCAATAAATGTCATGTTTGGACCTTGAGTAACGGCAACGATTGCTCTTGAGAAATATGCAGTTAAGGGAGAGCCAATAGGAAATGCCTAATTAGACGATGCATAATATTTCCAATCAGAAAAGCTTCATAGGAACCAAAATATACCCCACAATCAAAATATATCAGATTAATTTTTTACTTCGTGAAGGATATGGTAAAATAATGTCTTCATGGATAGCAATTGAGATTTTGATAAATCCTAGGTTGGACATTTTAAATTTTATCAAATAAGCCTTTCAGGATCTAAAACTGTACCAGAGCAGATAAACCCGTGTTTTACTAAATCAAGGCACAAAGAGGAAAAATAAGCGGTGACTTGACAGAAACATGAAGTTTTCTTCAGCCACCATTTCAAGTATGATTGCTAATGCGACACAGTTGCTTCTCCTGTGCATATATAGTACTCGAATGATTTATAAATTATGGTTACTGCAATTTTGAGTTTGGACTTCAATTGCACCTTATGTGAGTTGATATCTTCCAAGTTCTTGAATTTATAAAAGTAAGGAAACGATTGTCTATAAGATAGAGAACAAGAAAACTTACGAAGCCAAATCCATCCGTCCTGTATGTTGGTCCAACCATTTTGTACTGAGAATCGTATTTCTTGAGGAAAATCTTCATGTAAGGAATCTCATCAATTATGGCATCTATGCCTCCCCTTTTGCTTCCTTTAGACATAGCGTCATGGTACTCGTCAACTGATAGGTAGCTCTTGAGCCTTGACTCGTTGATGTTTAGTTTCTCTTTCAAAAATTCTTTCATGAAGGAACCCTGCTGATATCCCACATAGACCTCAGAAAAAGAAAATCTAATTTGATCTACTGTCAAAATTGCTGATAAATTAGCTGTGTAGCTCTGCATAAGAATGAATGCCATGAACAGCCAAAACATCAATACAAATATTGACCATGTATTAGCCACCATATTCCCTGTCAAGAACAATAGAAACAGTCACCGATCAAAATAAAAAGAACAATAGAAACAGTCTTTAACGTAAAGTAAGTCTTCATGGCGCTGACTGAAAAACTTAGCGCATGGTTCTCGTTTTAACTTATTAAGTGCGCAGATGATATCTATCAATCTGCTGGATATTTCTTAGTTTGGTTGGGAAAATTGGTTCTGAGTTGATTTCTCACTAGTTTTCCACGTGAGGCAGTCATCGGAACAAATGGCTCCAGACTTGCTAAGAATAGTCGGGATTAATGGAAAACTATAAAAATCAACATGAAAATGATTTAGAAATTACTTTCAGGAAATGCAAGGACTGTTATTGGAGACCAGTAGGTCATTCTAAGTCTCTCCCTGTGTGGCCTAATCGAATCTTCATCAGTGTTTGGTACTCTGTGTTCCAATATTCGAAGAACTATTCCCATCAAAATGCAGGCGATGATGATTGCTATCCAAAGATCCCAGTGAAGCGGCTTCATAAAAATCCACATGTCAAATGGCTTCTTATTTTTGACTACTAGAATGACTCCTGGTTCAGAATATGGTAGCGAAAAATCAACATAATTTGTTCGTGGAGCCCAAATTGTTGTATCTCCCACCACAATGTCAAATCTCCGTTTTCACAAGAAAATAATAGCCAAAAGGTAATATGACTCTGAGTAAGCATTAAGTTTATCAGAACTAAGATTAACTACAAACAAAGAGATTTGAAGAGTTATGAGACGAAGATCAAAGTACCCGAGGTATCTCATGAAGCATATCGTCATAAGTCCAATTACTATTTTTGCTGTCACCATAATGATAGAATTCGTATTTAATAGTGAAAGGTAGCAACTTCAATGCAGCCAAAAAGATATCAATTGAAAATCCAGTTGCACTTGTACGATTTGTTGGAGGATCTATTGTTACATTTACAAATAGTTTGGATCCACGAGTCATAGGAACTCCAACTCTCAGTTTCCCTGTAGCAGGAATAGCCCAACCTTTTGGCTGCTCGACAGAGTCTCCAGGCCAAATGGCATTTTTGAGATTTTTTGTGGATGTTGAGTTTGTTGGTTCGCCAGTTGGACTTAATTCTCTGGATATTCCTTTTTCTGGTGTCCAAAACCCCATAGTTCTCTCTCCACTTCCAATTACGTTGAATATCTCAAATACTGAAGGTTTCAATTTCCTATTAATAAATTGAAAGTCTCCTATCAGGCCCCTAAATTTTGTACTTGATAATTCGCTGAGAAGTCTTGGTCCATATGCTGAGACTTTCAAATTGCCTGTTTCATTGTTGCTGGTGTTTGTATATAATGAGCTTGCGTTTACTGGCCCAATCTTCTCAGCTGCTATTGCTAAGGAGCATACTGTATCGTACACCCACAAACCATAGATATTTAACTCCCCAATTGAACCCACACTCTCTTTGGGAACCATATTCATTTTCCAACTTTGTTGGAAACTGTTGAGCTTTTCTGACAGCTGTACATAGGGCCTTATACCCAAAACACCTTCCATGGAATCGCGGACAACAAAATCCATGGAACTAAAGAAGTTAGATAAATATTCGGTGATAATCCATGCATACCCTTCACTCATCATTCCTGCATTTTTAGCATGAAGAAATAGCCGAGAACCAAGTGACAAGTTCATGTGCACTAAGAATACCCTCGTTTTCTTTGCTATAAGCTTGTTGAGTTCTTTAATTATTTGAATGTCCTCTGATGTGATGGCACTTATATACGCTATCCCAATTTCAACTTCTTGGAATGCCTTATTCAAATGCCAAAGAAAATGATTGACATATTCCGTGTCTTCATACAAAATCACTACTTCAGGCCATTTAAATCCTTGGCAAATGGCTGCAAGAGCTTGAGCCTGATACAGATCGTCTGGAGTTGTCCTAAGATAGTATTGATTTTGTGCATCGGAAATAGTTGAGCTTCTGGCACTGAAAGAAATGACTGGCACACGAACTTTTCCTCCAAGTTCTGCAACAAATTTGTCTTCTATAGCACCATGTGGCCCCAAAATTCCATGCACTTCTTTACGCTTCAGTAACTTTTGAACTGCATAACATATCAAAATCAATATGATTGTCTTCAGACTTGCATGTTAGAGACGGGATGAGGTTATATAGCATGATATGAAGTATTGATTATAACATCAAAATGAACGCAAGGACAATAATTTCTTCCCTCATCTACCCGCTTGACTTCCGTAGCCACTCCTGTCATTTTCATGCCCATTCATCACCAGCGCACATCGTTAGGGCTCGTTTTACGGGACTTCTATTTTTGCTTTGTCTTCTTGTAGAAGAGGTTTACGAGAAAGTTACTTTATGTCAACTTTCTGTAAAGACTCTTCTAGTCACACAAAACATTTTCATAAAATTATTTAAACAGCAACTTTTTAATTTTAAAAGCAACTTTTGGATTTTTGAAAGCCTNTATTGATTATAACATCAAAATGAATACAAGGACAATAATTTAATATGATAGAGGAATTTGAGATTTTATTCAACTATAATGGAGAAAAATACAATAATTTAGTAATACACAACTCATAAAGAAAAGTACTATTTATAGGGATGCATGCCAAACGCTAGAAATAGCCCTAAAGATGGGAACTAGGTCAAAAAATACGTGCAAAGACAAAATAAGGAAAATTCCGGAATGCTATGGCGCTCAAGCGCTAAGCGGGGGTTAGACGAGTGGCAGCTCCTTACTAAAAAATCCGCCCTGCCGCTTGAGCATTAGTTGGGCAGTAGGCGGGCACGTCAATCCCTTTTTTCCTTCTTGAACCTTATCTTGACATCTTCAAGCACAATACTCCAAATCGTACGTGCCTTAATCGGATTTGGGTCACAAAACCCAATAATCTCCACATTGACACAAATTTTGATGCAACGAACAAGATTTTGAAATTTCTCCACCTAGAGAAGACATTCGACTGCAACGAATAAACAAACTTTTCAACAAGAACTAAACTTCTCCAACAAACCAAAAAACTCCACATTGTCCACGATATCTAATTAGGTTACATTAATCTAAGCAGTGCTAAGCAAAATTACCTTGTGTTCTCAAAAATCACAAATGATTTAAAATTTACCAAATAGGGCCGAAATACACCATGAAAAAAAATCAACATGGAATATACTTAAAGTATGCGCAATAAAATCAGTTTCCCCGTATCTTTCTCAAATGGGGCTGTCCATGACAATTGAATACAATGACACTGTATGTGATGGTGGCAAAGTGGTATTATCCATATCTTCTGAACTCGACCGAGTAGTATTCTTTAACACGGACCCCAGACCAAGTCCTAATGATATTGTACCAAATTGAATATCCATTACGGTACTAAACCATTGCCGATTAATCTTCAACAATCTTGTACGATCTTACAAGATGTATAATTGGGACGTTTTCCACCCCTCAAATACAATCCCAACACCTATGCAAACCATCGAAACTCCACTTCTACCAATAAACTCGTACCTTTTTGAATTAAGAGTAGCCATCGAGATGAGATTTTTTTTAAAATTTGGAACATGTTGAACGTGATCAAGTGTTCTAAATATCCCATCCAATAGCTTAAATCCAACTCTACCAATACCAGCTACCCGACAAGGTGCATTGTTTCCCTTGACCATGACACATTTCGAAATTGTTTCATATGTTACAAACAAATCCCGATTGAGACACATATGAAAAGAACAACATGAATACAGAATCCAAACCTTTTTAGGATTAGAGTCGAAATAGCCAAGACATCTCCACCACTAAAATAGTCCTCTGAGACATCGGCTTCACCTAAAGTATTTAATTGCCTTTCCTTTTGATTTGCAGCCAATTTTTCTTTGTTCAATAACTTGTTGCAATCCCTCTTGATGTGCCATTTCCTCTTACAATAAAAACAAGCTTGATTATTAAAATTAGATTTCGAATTGCTCCTTCTATGACCACCATGAACAATAAGGTCTTCTCCATCTCTAGCTTTAAATCCAACCAGATGTTTCCTCTTTTCCTTTAAAAACAAAGCATCATACGTATTCCAATGGTGAGAGTATCATGATTATATAAAATCGTGTCTCTAAATGAAGTAAATGAAGTGGACAATGAACACAAGAATCAAGCTAAATTTTCTTCACGTACTTTATCTCCAAGGTTTCCAAATCAGTGATGCTTTCCTTAAGGATAGCCAGGTGATCTTCCAAAGATTCATCTTCTGTCATTCGATGAGAATACAAACGTTGCTTCAGATGAAATATGCTTATTAGACTCTTAGTCATGCACAATTGCTCAAACTTCAACCACAAGGCAACTATAGACTTCTTCTTCAAAATGTCCTAAAGAATGTTATTCGAAAGATGAAGATGAATTTGTGAAAGTGCCTTTCGTTGTTTCTCCTCCATCGTCCAAGATCTCAACATCATATCATCCAATCCATCTGAGCGAGTACTGCTCGCATCTTCATATGCCACAACGAAATCTAGTGCTACGATCTAAAAGTGGAAGTCATACTCCATGGTTGCCATCAAGAACAAAACACCTTAAACAAATAAAAAACAAAGTCTGATACCACTTGTTAGAGACGGGATGAAGTTATACGGCACGATATGAAGTATTGATCACAACAACAAGATGAACATAAAGATAAGAATTTGATTGGGCAGAGGAATAATGATTTTATTCAACGACTATAATGGAATGAAAATACAATAATTGTGTTCCTACACAACGATTATAACTTTCAGTAATACAAAACTTGTAAAGAAGAGTCTACTATTTATAGAGGTGCATGTAAAACCCTAAAAATAGTCCTAAAGATGGAAAGTGGGTTAAAAAAGTGTGAAGACAACAAGGAAAATCTCGGCATGTTGCAGCGCTCGGTGTTGCTCGAGCGTTAGGCGAATGACAACTCCCTGCTAAAAAAATATGCCCCGTCGGTTGATCATTAAGCGAGCGCCGTCAACTCCATTTTCCCTCCTTGGACCTATTTAGACATCTTCGAGTCCAATACTCCAAATTATGCTTGATCCAATAGGGTTTGGGTCACAAAATCCAACATTACAAAAGGATTGATGAAGTGCGAAATAAGGAATTAGAAATTCAAGCGAAAATCTTAAGAACACATAATTTGGAATCCACCAAATTACGAAAAAATAAATTCACGAATTTCATTAATTGGTGATGATGAAGGGTTTACATGAAAACCTAGTTGAAACAAACTAAAAGACAAAATAGCACTAAAACTTTAAATGCAGTTTTCGAATCCTAGACGAACTCATATGGCCAAAATCCATCATATATCAAGGCAAATCCGCGAGTTATACTTGTCTTGTCGTTCTCTTTCCGAAATGATATTATAGACCTAAACTGAAGCTCGACTGTCACACTTGCACCGTAAACTTTTTTTTCTTTTCGGTCCAATTCATCTTAAATCCATACTAAGTGAACTATTAACATTATTGAAATATTCTAGGCTATTTGAATGAAGTGAGGTGGGGCCTAAGCTTACTATACAATTTTTGCTCTATAGTTAACTGTGGTCATATGCATCCATAACTTTTTCATTCATTTGAAAGAATAAATAACATGATATTCATGTTGTTCTCCTGTTGTATAAACATATTAAGCCGTTCATTTCCCCTCTGTAATATTCGAAGGCCCTTGAATAAATCAAACCTTCCAAATTTAAGATAAAAACAATGAGGATAAGCAGTTCAATTTCTTCCCTCATCTACCCGCTTGACTTCCGTAGCCACTCCTGTCATTTTCATGCCCATTCATCACCAGCGCACATCGTTAGGGCTCGTTTTACGGGACTTCTATTTTTGCTTTGTCTTCTTGTAGAAGAGGTTTACGAGAAAGTTACTTTATGTCAACTTTCTGTAAAGACTCTTCTAGTCACACAAAACATTTTCATAAAATTATTTAAACAGCAACTTTTTAATTTTAAAAGCAACTTTTGGATTTTTGAAAGCCTATCCAAACTGTCCTTAATTTGANAATTTCTTCCCTCATCTACCCGCTTGACTTCCGTAGCCACTCCTGTCATTTTCATGCCCATTCATCACCAGCGCACATCGTTAGGGCTCGTTTTACGGGACTTCTATTTTTGCTTTGTCTTCTTGTAGAAGAGGTTTACGAGAAAGTTACTTTATGTCAACTTTCTGTAAAGACTCTTCTAGTCACACAAAACATTTTCATAAAATTATTTAAACAGCAACTTTTTAATTTTAAAAGCAACTTTTGGATTTTTGAAAGCCTATCCAAACTGTCCTTAATTTGATATCCGCAATAGATGGCTACTCGACGGCTCCGTAAAAATAGGTATTGTGTAGTGCTTATATAGGTCAGTTAATGCACTACAAGGTAACATCTTGCTTTTACTGCTAGTTCACTTTCTGCCATGGAGAGATTGCCACTGTTCGAATGGTAGAAGAGTCCATAGGTTCATCAGGAATCCATAGTCGACTGGATTTTAAAATTTTTAAAATTTATGGTATGAGTGTTCTTGTTTACAATTTTCACAGGCGCACCTAGTAAAGTATGTTGGACCAATTGCATTAGACGTATATAATTTGGTATTGTTGTTGATGTTATTTGTACGATTATTTTTATATTGAAAACTTTAATTGTCAGGTTATTGAAATGTTTTATCATTATTTTTTCGGCAAATCAATGAACAATATTCATATACCAGGCTTGCTAAGTATGAGGCTGGAGCTCAGAAAAAGAGAGGTGAAACCGAGGAAAGTGACGTTAATTCAAAGTCAAGATGGTGATATTGGTAATACTTTAATAGCAACAAACTAAGAGAAAGGGAAGAAGCAATGAAAAATTTGGCGATTGAGAAACACACTGATGAGAATGATAATGACAATATGAATGAATCGAATGAGGATGAGGAAGTGATTGAACTTTCCAATCGAGCTTAAAAATGTTTCAACCAATCTTCAACTTGATATTGAGGGCGTCACAGGGTAGGGATATGACAATAGATCTAATATGAGCGGGAGGCACAAAAGTGTACAAAGAAGATTACATGAAATGAATTAGAGAGTTTTCTATATTCCATGTGACTGTCATAGTCTTAATCAACAAGTGATATAATGAATTATCCTTATAGTTATATCTTTGTAGTGATACAATGCATCTATGCATTATTTCTCTTTCTCTCAAGTGATGGAAAACCTTCAAAAAAAAGCTGGGAGTTTTGACACTTAATCCATTGGCGTAAAAACGTTGGGAAATCATGTTAAAAGTGTTCAACTTATAAAAAAGTAAATTTTACAAATAAGAAACACTTTGTTTGACTTGGCAAACTTTAGAGAAGAACAAAACTGAAGCAACATATGAATATGAGAATTTTGAGTTCTTGCTTGACATAGTAATCTAGTACAAATTGTTACATTCAATCAACACTACAAATCTTTAAGCTGAAAACATAGATTTTGATATTCCTATTACCTTTTAGAATGGCTGGTTTCTTTTCTTGAAGATTATAGAGAAGCTAGGTTTGCTATCATAAGTTAAACAAATGGCAAGTGGAATGGGAATTTTTAAAAAAAAAAAATCATTCAAACAAAGAAGTAGTTTGGGGAAAAATGATGAGGTAAAGCAATTATCTGAAGGATAATTTAGTGTTGATTACTTCCTCTTGATAATTGATTAAGCTCGATCTTCATTTCAAACTCGATTTTAAGAGTTTAAACAATATGTGGAGATCTTTGGATTTTTGTTTAATTTGTTGAAAGTCTTGTGAGTCTTAAGTAGTATCTGAAATATAACTGATGTGTGGACATTATTGGAAATGATTTGTCCTAAATTGACAATCTTGAGTTGTTATTTTGTACTACAATATTTGAAGAAAATGGATGGTTGCTTTAGAATACTTATGTTGCATAGGATCGACAACACATCTCTAAACAAACTTACAAAATTTTATTAACCATATCGATTACAATTGTATTTGCAAAAAGAAACTTTCTCAAAATGAAATTGATCAAGATTTATTTTCGATCAATTATGTCACATGAAAGATTGAACGAATTGAATATATATTAATTGGGAAAGAAATAGTTGAACAACTAGATTATCCAAATTTAATTAATAATTTTGCCTCTAAAATTGCAAGGAGGTAATATTTAAGTGAACATCTGGAACATTTTGGCCTTGTTATTTGATTGGCGTATAAATATTTAGAATATTATATTGCGTTTTTCATTTCATTGTTCGTTGAGTTTTAAGTTGATCATTAGTTCCGCAAAATTCGCATGGATAGAAAACAAATGAATACAATATGATGATATTGGGGGTCCAATTTCTAAAGTTCACATCAAGCTCCGAAAATCATAGGTACGACTATAGATTTCTCGAAACATGAGCCATAGATATGCTTAATTTTATCCAAACATGCATATTTATAATAAAAAATTTACAGAGTTAACTTTTTCAAATTAAGTTAAACGTTACATCGATACATATGCAAACCACTAGACTTACTAATGGAATATTATAAGAGATGTTGTTTAAATTAATTTTCAATTTTGATGTTTATATTTAAAATATAATTAAAGTTTGATTTTATGACATTTCTTATTTAGAATAGGATCACTGAATCCATATATAAAGGGTTTTATGTAATGTAGTTGATGCAGAAGGGTTTAAGTCAGATGCTGAGTTGTCAGATAACACTTTAATGGCTCTAAGTATCACGAGTTGACAGATCGACGCAATGATGGCAAGTGATCGCGTAATTTTGGTAATTGAGATGTGTTTCGGTAATTTGGCCATAACTTTGGCTACAATTATGAGAATAGTGAGTATGACCCCAATCACGGAAAGCTTGTTTTGGCGCGCACATCGTGGTCACAAGCTTCGCTCGGTGTGTGTTGTTTTCTACCTCAAATTTCGATATTTTCCCTTTCAAATTGCTATTTTTAGTTAAATTTTGCTATTTTTTGTAATATTTTGATTGCATGTTAGGAGATAATTTTTAATCCGATTTGGACTAGATTTTTCTCAGACAACTTATTTTATTTGAAATCTTGCCATTTTTGGTAAAATTCAGATTTTTGGCTATAAAGTCTACCTTGTGAACTTATTTTCAATATTGCTGAATATAAGAATGTTCTTTAAACTTCAGAGATGTTTTCTCTATGTTTTCGGCGTTAATCTTATATTCTTCCTTGTGAATTTGCTGGTA
>CAIGRH010188148.1:0-10307 GCA_903798295.1 Fraxinus nigra
GATGGGTCCACGTGACACCAAACCGACATTTTCTAAAATGCGGCGTCGGTTCGATTTTTCAGTTTAACGGTTTTTGCTTACAGCCCTAGGTTCTACAACTTATTATCAATAAATCATATACATCTTCCTTTGTATCTTTTTCATTACTTCATCATCATCATCATCATCATCATCATCATTTTTTTAAACCATTTTCATTAAGTTGTTAAAAAGTTACTTTTTAAAATCAAATTTTAATTTTAATTACATATTTCATAGAATCCACAAATACTATTTATTTATCTACTACTCATTTCTACAATCAACTTATAATTTTTAGCAAATATAAGGGAACCCACACAAAGGCTAATTAAGACTAGTCCAAAGTCTTCTTTTGTATGAATTAATAGTCACTATAATGACTTGATGAATTTGGCACTTTATTTATTAGGTCCGCAACTTAGAGATACGATATGACATGATTATTATCCATTTCTGATATTTCTTCTCTATTTTCGAAATGATATATATAAGGATGGCAAAATGGCTTGGGCGCCTCGAGCTAGGCTCGAAAAAAGCTCGAGTCGGCCCGTGTGGCTCGAAAAAATAAAAAATTAAAAACTTGCTTGCCACTAATTTATTTTTTTTAAAAAAAAATCTTCTAATTTTAGATGTAATTTTTTATATGTTAATATTTAGTTATTATTTATAATATGTATAAATTACACAAATTTTAAATTCTTTTTAAAAAAATTAGTTTTGTCGTGAATTAAAAAAAGAAAAATCGATTCGGGCACGGCTCGCTAAACTTCAAGTTGAGCCTAGATTTTTTGGCCGAGCAAGACTCGAGTCGAGCCCAAGCAAAAAAGTTCCGGCTCGGCTCGTTGACACTCCTAGATCTATACACATATATGACGCGAGAATTGGGCCAACTTTTCAAAAGAACTATAAAACACGGAGGATTCCATGATGTTTCTTGGGGCAGCTCATTCGTTAATTTCCTAAGGTTCATACTACTTTTATGTAGTTTCCATGAATATGTGACATTTTTGCCTTAATACTACTTATTATCTAATAAACTGTAAACTCTAAATTGGAGAGACAATTTTGCTCCTTATGAACACATGGCTCCATTTGTGGGGCAATTCACGTGCAAACTTTTTTAGACAAAAACTTGGCAATCCACAAAAACTTTTTATGTAGTTTCCAAGAATATGTGACATAAATTCATTTCCTATGGCTTTCAAAAAATCTTTAGTCACACTTACTGTGACAATGAAATCCACAATGCTTGTAGCATTGGGGACTCGTTAAGGAAATTATTGAACCCTAAAATCCACTGGAATAGGTAACTTTTGACATGGTCGTGTGGATGGGTCTTTTTTTATATGGATAAGTCAATATGATGAGCTTGTTTCTTCGTTGACTCGATTCCCCTACATGCACATATGGACATTGACGATTCACTTTCAAATGAAGATAAGGTTTATTGAAAAATTATAAGATGAGATAAATTCCTTTCCTTTAAAGTAATACTATTTATCATCACAATGATGGAATATCGGTGATGTTGGGTTTGGTGGTCCAAATTCAGTCCAAATTGGGTCTAGGGCTTCGCGTTTTGGAGTATTGAGCTTGAAGATGTCAAAAAAGGATCCAAGAAGGAAAAAAGGTGGATTGACGGCGTTGGACAGATGTCCACTTATCGCTTGAGCGAGAGGAACAAAAGTTGAACATAAAGTTTGTCGCTCGCCAGTCGCCGAGCCATCGCTACAACGACAGGCTGTCGCCCAAGCTTAAGCGACGGTCTGCAATTTTGTTTCTTTTTTTTTTTCGATTTTACGCGACTTTTAACATAGTTTCCATATTTTAGGTTTATTCTAGGGTTTGAACATGTCTCATATAAATAGTAGACTCTTCATTCAGTTTTTCGTGCAGTAGAAAAAGCAGATGTATTTTCTCTCCATTGATTGTTAAGTAAATATTCGGTTCATCTGTCAATTTCATCTTCTTGTTGGCTTTCTTTTTAATTTTGTTCTTGTTTGTGCGGTTTATACTTCATATCGCGTCATATCACTTTATCAAATTTCTAACAAGTGGTATCAGAGTTAATGTTCAACAGTTCTGCAGAGTAAGGATTTGACTAGTTTGAGGTTTTTTGCTATCGATGGCTACTATGAAGTATGATATTCCACTGTTGGATCGCAGTACAATATTTTTGTTGTAGTAAGTAAAGATGAGAGTTATATTGGCGCAAACGAATTTGGATGATGTTTTGTTAGGATTTGATAAGATGCCCACAACTTGGACAAAAAGAAGAGAAGTAACGGAAGGATTGCAAGACACTTTTCTAGATTCATCTTCATTTATCTAACAACATTCTTTAGGACGTCTTGAAGAAGACATCATCTGCATTTTGGTTGAAACTGGAGCAATTATGCATGACCAAAAGTCTAACCAGCAAATTGCATTTGAAGCAAATGCTTTACTCTCATCACAGACAGGAGGCCGATCACTGGAAGATCATCTGGACATGTTTAATGAGATTGTTGCGCATCTGGAAATGTTAGAGGTAAAATATGATGAAGAGGATTGACCTTAATCCTGTTATGCTCACTACTTGGTTTGTTTTCGTCGTTTAGGTACACGATTTTGTACAGTCGTGACACACCTACCATTGAAAATGTGCATGATGCCTTGTTCTCACAGGAGAAGATGAAGCATCTGGTTGGAGCTGGTTCTAGAGATGATGAAGCTCTTGTGGTTTGTGGTGATTGTCGAAGAGGAAAGTCAAGGGTGGATTTCAGCCTAGGGTCTGCTTTTACTGCAAGAAAAAAGGGCACAACAAGAGAGATTGCGAGAAGTTGCAGGGTAAGGATAATTTAGCTGCAAATTATGGGAGGCAATCAGAGACATCATGTGAAATAGGCATCGCAGAGGACTTTGTAAGTGAGGGAGATCTTTTGACGATTTCTGATATGGAATACAAGCCTCACGAGGAATGGATTTTGGATACAGCTCGTGCGTTTCATACGAGTCCCAATCGGGATTTGTTTGAATCATATGAAATGGGACACAAGGTGCTGTGTTCATTGAATACAAAGAATCTTGTCAGGTACCTGGTATTGGGAAAGTCAAATTGAAATGGTGGATGGAACAATCAGAACACTTGGTCAAGTTCGACATGTTCCAGACTTAAAGAAGAACGTTATCTCGCTGAGTTCCCTGAATTTGAGAGGGTACACGTTCTTTGGTGCAGGTGGAGTCTTGAAGGTCCGAAAAGGTGTAGGTATTGTATTGGAGGGACGGAAAAAGTTCTAATTATACATCTTGCAAGGTTGGGCAGAATTAGTGAAAAAACATGCACAGGTTTGGTACCATGGTGGATATATAGTTTGGTACAGTACCGTTGGGAGTTGACTTTGGGTCTATTTTGAAAAATACTACTATGTTGAGTGTGGAGGATATTGGTAATTCTGCTTTGCGGCCATAGTCTGTGGTTTTATTGTATTCTACGGCTAGGGAGAGCCCATTGGAAATAGGTACGGGGATGCCGATCTGAATGTGCATGCTTTTGGAGTTGTTGAATGTGACAAGTCTAACCAAGGGCCTTCAGTTAAAGCATTTAGTGGTTATTCTGCTACAGGGTATACTTCAACCCTATTTGGTAAACTTTGAATTTGTTGTGAATTTTGGGAACCTGGGGGTTGGGTTCATTTGTATCTGTGTTTGGGTATGGTGGAAGATTAAGATATTTTTGAGTGTTAGAGAGATTTGATTCATGTTGAAGAGCTCAGTGTATTTTACTGTAGTCGGACTTATTTTTTCAGGTAGAGAAATTTTGGAGCTTTGTTCGTTGCACTGGAATTTGTGTAGGTGGAGACTATTGAGTTTTAAGACCCAAATCCGGTCCAAATTAGGTCTAGGGCTTCTCGTTTTGAAATACTGGGCTTGAAGATGTCAAAATAGGGTCCAAGAAGGAAAAAATGGAGATTGATGGCGCTGGACCGTGCCCAGTTCTCGCTTGAGCGAGATGAGCAAAATTGGAATAGAAAGTTTGTTACATTGTATCTTTCTAATCATTTTAAACTGTCATCTGAATTCTGTCCTAAAACCGATGAAGAATTTACTAGGATGACAAAAATTCCACATGCAAATGTTATTGGTTTAGTGATGTATCTTATGGTTTGTACCAGACCTGACCTTGTACGTAGTATTAACATACTTAGTAGGTTTATGAGCAATCATGATGAAGAGCATTGGAATGTATTAAAATGGCTCTTAAGATACCTCAAAGGTACTCTAAATTTAGGACTTGTGTTTAAACTAAATAAAAGAGGAATTATATTGAAAGGGTTTACTGATCTGATTTTGCTGGGGATTGGGACAATAGAAAGTCTACATATGCTTATTTCTTTACTTTGTGTGATACATCTATAAGCAGGAAATCCCAATTACAAAAAAGTTGTTGCTCTATCTTCAACTGAAGCAGAATATATTGCTACTTCAGATGATGTTAAAGAATGAATATGGCATAGTAGATTGTCGAATAAACTTGGTTTTGTTCATGAAAATACAATCTTATATTCTGATAATCAAAGTGTCATACACTTAAGTAAAAATATCGTGTTTCATGATAAGACTAAGCATATAGACATTAAATATCATTTTATTAGAGATGTTATATCAAAATGAATTATGAAGATTGGTAAGATTCCTACTCAATTTAATGCTTCAGATATGAGAACAAAAATAATACTTTTAAACAAGTTTCTTAACTGTGTGAAGTTGCTGTTTATTGATACTATGTAATGTTTTACAGGTACTTGGAGCAAATGAAAAAGCAAGGTGGAGATTGTTACGACTCGAACCTGTGACTTAAAGTGTGCTTCCAACAAATTTGCTAAAAACTTGTTTCTAGAATTGACACTTCTCTTAATTGGAGACTAATGTTGGANATTTTATTAGAGATGTTATATCAAAATGAATTATGAAGATTGGTAAGATTCCTACTCAATTTAATGCTTCAGATATGGGAACAAAAATAATACTTTTAAACAAGTTTCTTAACTGTGTGAAGTTGCTGTTTATTGATACTATGTAATGTTTTACAGGTACTTGGAGCAAATGAAAAAGCAAGGTGGAGATTGTTACGACTCGAACCTGTGACTTAAAGTGTGCTTCCAACAAATTTGCTAAAAACTTGTTTCTAGAATTGACACTTCTCTTAATTGGAGACTAATGTTGGATTGTTGATACTTGGCATCTTTCTCACCGTTGGATGAGATTCTAGAGGGTTCTGATTATATCTTCCAAGAGACGTTTGTTTGGCCTCATTCAGTTCACTGGCTTCTGGGTTTTCACTTCTGTTCTTCTCCATTTAGAGAGAAAATCTCATTCTTACTTAGGGTTTCACATTCTTGAGTGTTTAGATTGTGTAAATGGTAGAATCTCTTAGATCTACTCACTACACTAAAAATAGATCCTTCGCAACTTTAAAAATGCAACATTTGTTGACAAATGTTGCCAAACGGGTCTTTTGGCAACATTTTAGTAAGTGAATGTTGCAATTAGTTAACGTAATTGAGCTTTGACAACGTTTTTCAAAAAAATGTTGTGATAGACCCTTTTTGCAACGTTTATGGAGTGTTGCGGAATGATTTATTTTTAACGTTTATCAAACGTTGCAAAAAGTAAAGTCTTTTGCAACGTTTGTCAAACATTGCAAAATATTTTACTTTTGCAACGTTTTTTGAACGTTGCGAAAGGTCTCACTTTTCGTAACGTTTGACAAATGTTGCAAAAAGTTTCAATAGATTAACTTTTTGCAACGTTTATTAAATGTTGCGCGAAAAGTCACTTTTTAGATGGGTGACTTTTGCCCATTCCGCCGCCTCACCTGTGGATCTATTTTCCGGCAACCCATGGCCGCCCAAACCGTTGGACATTGGTACCGGTCGAAAGCCCTCACTGCCCTCTTCAAAGATACAGAGAATGGATACATACAGAATTTATGGTTTATCTTCCGATGAAGCGGCCATCAAACACTAGTTACAACCACAATTCAACAAAATGGGACAGTTCTTCAATACTAAGCTTATAGCCTTCTTTTCCGTCTTGATTCTGCTCATTCTGGAGGTATTTATATCTTTTTTTACGGTTTTTTAGGTTGCCTGACACCTTTTTGATAGATTGTGTATGTAGAGCTTTTTCTATGTTACCAGATCATGATTTTGGGTTCTGCTCGCCATGTGTTAGATAGATTGCCACATAGAGCTTTTTGTATGTTCTGTATTCATGTTTGTGTTACTGTACGTCATCTGTTTGATGAAATGATTATTATAGGTAGATAGATTTGCTTCACAAACCAAAACTATAGTGGGACACAATTTGGAACCAACGCCATGGCATATTTTCCCTCCTAAATCATTCGATGAAGCATCCAGATACTCTGGAGCTTCAAGGATAATCCAGTGCTGTTATCTCAGTTGTGGTCGAGCCAACCATGTAAGTAGATGAAATGTAAGAGGATTTTGAGACTCATTATCAGGAGCCGCCGGAGAGTTATTTTGGCAAGTTTAAGAGGAATTGGGCTTTGCATTTTGGGGTTTTGATCTTGATTTATGGGTTTTTGATTAGCTTGATTGTAATGTGATAATAGTGGTAGTCTGATGCTATGGAAAGAATTCACCATTTTCTGTATGAAAATAACAAAAAGCCCCCATCTTCTGGTCGTTTCATTTTGTATCACTTGATGCAGAGGATTGGTTATTTCATTTTGCTGAGTTTCTTTCCTGTTTTTCATAATGTCGTTGATATTCAATATTTTCTCTGTTTTCTATCCGGGAAATTATGGACTTAATATTGTGCCACATTATATTAATAGTAATTATAAGAAAAACTTTTTTTGTTAATGTAGTTGTGTTATTTCTTTCCCCCATTTTCTTGCATTTTTCAATGGCTCAATTTTAGGCAAAAAAAAAAAAAAAAAAAAACTTCAGATTTGATGCCCTTTGAGTTTAATTAGTTTTCATCATCTGCATTAATATATAATTTGACACATTTCTTCTAAGCAAGGTCTAGATGTACATATTTTATAGTTCAAGTAGCAAAACCACCAACTATTTAAGTATGGTTAGAGGTAGCCGATTGGGGAGCAGACGGAGTGATTGTTGGTAGTGTCATGGTAAAATTACTCGGTAAAGCAAAATCCCCTCAAGAAGGCTTGGAAGAATTGGAAAACTTCACCAAACCCTTGAAGGCTGCCCTATTGTGATAAAATGATTTTTGGCAACGTTTAAAAAGTGTTGTCGTATCTTTCTACTCTACGGCAACACCTCGATTTGCAACGCACGTCCAAACATTGCAAAAGGTCTACCACAGCGTTTCTATTTTTGTTGTAGTGACTTCTGATTGTTGAGAAGTAAGGGTTTTTTGAGTGATTTGTTCATTGAATCTTTGTGGTTCTAGTGGTTTGTGAGGTGATTGATAGAACTTTATGATCTGTCTTGTTTTGTACTTTAAAGGTGTGTTCGATCCAAAACCTTTTTTAAAAATAAGTCTCTGTGACTTTGATTTTGTATTCTTGAACTATTTGTAATTGTTGGCTGCCATATTTTTGGCTATTAGTGCAACCGAGAGAATATTCATTATTTGGATGCTCAACGGGGAATGTAGGCGTTAGATCCGGTCGTCAAACCTCCAGAGCTTAGGCCGAAAGAAAGCTTTTATTCAATCTTTTAATTTTTGCAATTTTCTTTCTGTTCGAGATTGATTCTTTTAGTTATTGTTTTAATATCGTGTGACTTGGACCTTTTCACATCTTATTTACATGCAAGTGCCGCGAAAGACGAGGTCTCATGTTATTTCCTTGCTTTCACACTTCAATATCTTTTTATTTTTATTTTTTTGCCCTCCATATTCATGTACTTTTATATAGCTTGCCTAGGACCAGCTAGTGCTCCAAGCTTTCAACTCTACTTGACTAAGGAAAGCTCACAAAGAGAGAGTTTTGAACTTAATGGCTGAAGTGATCGTTCACGTATATGACGTTACAAACAATAGTTCGGGCAATGAAACCCTAAACTTCGCCCTCATTCAACTCAACAACGTCTGTAAAGAGGCCATCTCTATGGGCGGCGTCTTTCACACCGCCGTTCAGGTTTACGGCGACGAGGAATGGGGATATGGGCAGTACGAAAAAGGCTGTGGTGTTTACAGCTGTCCCGCCGGCAAAAACCTGATGTTCACATACCGTGAACGTGTAGTTCTCGGAAGAACAAATTGCTCCGCCGCCAAGGTGAGTCAGATCCTAAAAGAACTTAGTCAGGAGTGGCCGGGAGGTAAGTACCACTGGCTATCGAAAAACTGTAACGATTTCAGTAATGAGTTGTTGAAAAAGCTGGGAGTGCCGAAGCTTCCGGCATGGGTAAATAGGTTTGCTGATGCTGGAGATTATTACTTGGAAACAGTAGACAGTCTGCAAAAAACTAAAAACGGAATGGTCGATTATGGGAAGGAGTTGTATAAGAATGCCATCGATACTATTAAGACTCCAAAAACTCTTATTAGTTTAAGCAAAGGTGGTCGACTTCGGACTGAACAATTCAAACCAAAGTTCTTTGCTGGGAGATCAATTACCGGATCAAATCAAGAAGCCAGCCAGAAGTACATCTCAGGTGCCGGAACTTGTCCCGACCAAGACCATGCAAAATGATGGCCTGGTCAAATCGCGCTTCTTCTGGATTCGAGTCTTAGCTTTGTCCGTGTCAGTATCCGTGTCCTGATCGTGATTGTGTGTGGTGTGTTGTTTCTCTTATTATGAGTGCAGTGTAATGCATAATTATATCAATATTATTACTTCTATTGTAGCTTCTTCTCTGCCCAAAACTGGTGACAAATTCTTTCGTCAAATTTATTCACCAAAAAAGT
This sequence comes from Fraxinus nigra, assembly GCA_903798295.1. Taxonomy (NCBI): domain Eukaryota; kingdom Viridiplantae; phylum Streptophyta; class Magnoliopsida; order Lamiales; family Oleaceae; genus Fraxinus; species Fraxinus nigra. The sequence goes on from CAIGRH010188148.1 coordinate 8,911, forward strand.
GAATAAAATTAATTTCACTTCAACAATAATTATCTTCGAACGTTTGTTTAATTAGAAGAGAAAAATATTTTATTTTTTTCTTGAAACAAATTGTGAATTAATCCAAGGATTAAACATATTGTAAAATAATATTTGTTTAATTATCTTGAAAACTAGTGTAGCTACTATACACTTGGAAAATAAAAAGAAATATTTGAACCGACAAGTAATTGATGAAACAAAGATTAACATATCAGAAACAGTAAATGATCAATACTGATATAATTGATTATCACCGACGAAGTTCCGTCAACATCTACCAATGATGACATCGTCGCAAATAGAGAAGTTTGTGTCACCTACAAAATTTTCAAGACTGATATCATCGACTATAATATATAAACAATATGCACTTTCATAAAGTTATAAACAATTGATTTTTTTTTTTTTAATATTAATGCCGAGTTTTACCAAAAAATTCGAATATTAAGATTTTATTTAACATTTCTATTAACTTATTTAGAGATAAATTTCCATCAATAAATTAATTTTATACTTTCCTTTTCATATTACAAACTGAAATCTTGAATTAACTTTTTTACATTTTATTGGTTACTAAAATAATTTTTTGAAGTGTCTATTGATGCGTATCGTCCACATGCGTGTAGACCGGGACATTTTAAGTGAGCATTCGAGGCTCAACATTCACATTTCTATTTTAAATGGGACAAAGATTATGTTGTTTTGTTGGTATAAAAGGGAATCGACACTACACTTTATGATTCAATCCAACATTGACTTACTGATACGACTATTGTTAGATGTCTTTTAGAATTTCGGTACAAGATTCGAGGATAAATTTTTGTTGAAGAAAATGCTTAAGATGAATATGGACATAGACGTATCCATAAATATATGACATCCCAAAGCATAGTTTTAACCATTTTTTTTTATTATTTACTAATGATAAATGACTTAATGAGTAATGTTATCACAATCGTTCACTATCGTGAGTGATTTGATGCATTAATGTTATTATTTACAAGATATACATGTGACAGTGAGTGATTTGATACATTTGATAAGTGTAGTTTCTACATATTTTCGAGAAATCATGATATTTTACTTTTTCTTTTTTGGATAAAATACTACTCAACTTGTGTTACATTTCATTTTGTAGGGAAAACTCAATATTTGATGAAGAATTAGAAAAAAGAACTCCAGTCAACTTCTCTCGATCTTCAGCAACTCTGATAGATGCGGAGGTTGAAAGAAGAAATATGTAAGAATTCTATCTGATGAAACTCTCTCAATGATCAACCTTGTCAAATCACATTCAGATGTGTTTTGGTATTTATAGGTAGGTTAGGAATGTAATGGATCAGGGAAAAAGCCTTTAAATTGCGAAATAAAATCTT
>CAIGRH010188247.1:0-10107 GCA_903798295.1 Fraxinus nigra
TGCCCGTTTTCGTCCAAGCTACTAGTTTTCTTTCCAAATATCTTTCAAACCTTGAATCCAACTCGTTTCGGCTCCCGAGCCCTTCACGAAACTTGAACTTTGGCTTGTCAACTTCTTCAATTTGGGCTCCAAAACTCGACCAAGTGATTGTCTATCTCGAATCATATCATTAGCCAATTATTAGAGTAGGAACTTGAAATTGTTTGAATGTGTAAGACTAGTATCATAGTCAATCTCATAGGTTAGGGACCGATGATGTAATTTTCAGAAATTAAGCCCATGTTTGATGTTTAAAAAGAAATTGGAGGAAAATGATGTTTTGAATAATAATTTTTTCGAAAATATGTTGTTAAAATGTTGGAAAAAAACTTGAGTTTACGTGCAATTTCTGTGGTTGAAAATATATATGAAAAAAAAATTGAAATATATACAGAGAATCAAACACCTTGATTCCTTCTTTTCCAACAATTAGAATATCAAGAAATTGACTATTTCCAAATGTTTTTACAAAAAAACGAAAATATCACTTTAAAAATTACAAAAATCTTAGATAAACTAAAATTCTAACAAAATAAGGAAATTTGCGTAAAATTAAAATTTTAGGCAAATTGTTCTCGGCCTGTTTTTGTGCGATCTCAAGTCCAAAAGTACCATGAGCTCACGTAGCCTTGTGCAGAATTTTGTGCCATTTTCGAAATGTACTCATGGACGAAAATCTGACAACCGAGCTGAAAGTTATGCCCGTTTTCGTCCAAGCTGCTAGTTTTCTTTCCATATATCTTTCAAACCTTGAATCCAACTCGTTTCGGCTCCCGAGCCCTTCACGAAACTTGAATTTTGGCTTGTCAACTTCTTCAATTTGGGCTCCAAAACTCGACCAAGTGATTGCTTATCCCGAATCATATCATTAGCCAATTATTAGAGTAGGAACTTGAAATTGTTTGAATGTCTAAGACTAGTATCATAGTCAATCTCATAGGTTAGGGACCGATGATGTAATTTTCAGAAATTAAGCCCATGTTTGATGTCTAAAAAGAAATTGGAGGAAAAATGATGTTTTGAATAATAATTTTTTCGAAAATATGTTGTTAAAATGTTGGAAAAAAAACTTGAGTTTACGTGCAATTTCTGTGGTTGAAAATGTATATAAAAAAAAATAAAATTTGAAATATATACAGAGAATCAAACACCTTGATTCTTTCTTTTCCAACAATTAGAATATCAAGAAACTGACTATTTCCAAATGTTTTTACAAAGCAATGCCCAGTTGGAAGTGTGTGTTCAAATCTAATTAGATTTTGTGATCATTATTTAATACAAATATATATTGCATCCGTTGTGTTTCGTATTCATATAACGTCGTCAGTTTTTACCGTTTCCTTGTCGTTAAGGTAAAGTAGTTTTAAGGATTGTTTGATGCATTTTATTTATTAAATCTGCTTAATCTGCTCGCTGTAATATTAATTACTTTTTTTTTTCCTCAAAATTAATAATGGACATATTGTTCTAGAAGTCACCTACCACATAGTTGATCCACAATATAGTCCTCCTTGAATTTTAGGGTCTGTTTGATTTCTATTAATTTATTTTATGGTTTGTTAGATGACCATTTTTAATCATACATTCACACAATAAAATATTAATGTTTCCTCGAAAAAATTCACTTCTTGTTAGCCGCACATTCTCCTAAAAACATTGTTCAACGCTCAATTTTTTTTTTTTTTTCCAATTAAATGGGAATCAAACATGCACTAATAATACTAAGTCACGGTTTGTCATCCATTTTCTCAAACATTGTTTGCTACAGTAAACAATCACCACCACATATTCACTCAATAAAATATTTTACACACAAACCAATAAAATTACTTTACTTTTCAACCACACATTCTCTGAAAAATACTATTCAAAACTCTATTTCTTCTACCAAAATTGGAGACAAACATGCCCTAAATATGTTTTAGGCCACTCTACACTTGTTGTCGGTCCAATGACAACTTTTCACCCCCATATAGTCATCACCTAACACGGAAATTTGTCACCCAATCCTGGAAGATGGCCCTCGTTGCAATGGGGATTTTGTCCATTTATATTTGCCTCCGAGCTTCCCATAATGGAATGCTACAAGTAACTTCCAACGTATCTTTGTTTGCTCTTCACATCGTTCACACTCCTTGCTTGTAGACTTGGAATCTTTATTTTTTAAAAAACTTACTTTCATCCCTCGTGAATTTTCTCTTACACCAACCAAACAAGGAAATATAAATTTTCCATCCGTTTTTCATTTCTCATTTATTTCACTCAATTTAATCTCCAACCAACCATAGTGTATAAATAAATAAATAAATTTAGGTAACATAGACATGTTTGAGCCTGATTAAAATCAGATTTTAATCTAAATCAAAGTCAAACAATCAATATCACTCATATCTTTCATGGGACCCACATCTTTTCAATTACACATATTTAAAAAACTCTCATCGTAATCCACTTAAAATCTAATCTTAATCTACACCAAACATCCTCTAAGAAACGTATTGTAAATATGAACAGAACGAGTCCACCTACCACACCTTTTTTTTTTTTTTGTAATGGAAGTTTGTTACAATCTCAATTTCGTACCTCAAATCATTATTATTTTAAGGATAAGATGAAGTTTGAAATATGTCCATTGGTCAATCCTTAATTTTCAACTTCACTACCAATTACTTTTCAGAATAAAAAATGTCATCTCCCGGGCCCTTGATTTACATCATGCTTTATCCTGCTCATTTTCTGACCATTTAAATTTTTAGATAATACAAAAAATTAATGTAGTCACCACGCTCGAATCCAACTATTATTTCTTATTTTCTTTTTATTTTTATTTTTAAATTTAAATATAATTTACATGCAGCAGATGATATTTGCATTATGGTTGTTAGTGATTTTTTTATTATCCATGTTGCTTATAATTATAATAAATGATTAAAATATAATTCATTAACAAATTACTTCTGTTTGGGTTTCATTTTCTACTCTTAAAATTCTATTTTTTTTAAAAAAAATTAAAGACCAATTTTAAATATGCAATAGGACTTACTCACTTATCAACTATTTGTTTCTTGAAAAATAAAATAAAACCCAAATAGAAACAATGATCATGCATGCTTGATGATGTAAATCCTTGCTTTTGTCACGTGTTATGATACATTTTTACAGTAAAGTTATCAGACAAAAAAGGGGGTAAAAATCGCACTTTATCAAATAAACTTTTTCTCTTTTCAATTTCGTTTAAATTCAAAAAAAATTTACGCACTTTCTCAACAATTAACTAAACGCGTAATGGATAACAACATCAACGGTTGAAAATAAGCACACTAAAGCCAACTTGAAAAGATATGAAGTTGATATCATTAATTATTCTTGTTATTATGGTTGTTTACTATTCAAAATTGCTTTTTGAAATGAAAGAGAGGAGAGAGATACAAACAAAATTGTATGACAAATCATTGGATTAAATATAAATATTAGGAAAGAAGTTTGTATTTAAGTGATTAATTCCCAATAAAGGATAATGTGGTGGGTCCATGGTCGGTTGATTATTAAAATCATCAAAAATCTAATTCACATTTTATGTGACCCTATCATGAACTATAAAATAGGGCGGTGCATGTGACAACTATCATAAATTGGGGTTAAGTTGTTGGGTTAATCATGGGCAAGTGGTTGTCTTTTGGATATGGAAGCCCACATAGTACTAGACAAGGATCATACGTGGGACTTGGATCGTGTTTAGCTATGTTTGAAATTATTTAAGTTACTTTTTTTTTTTTGGAAGTTACTTTTTTCTTAATTAAAAAGGGTTATACTTTTATAAGTAAACTTTTAAGCTTAGTCAAACATCTCCTTACAATTATGGCATTGTCTGTTTCTGATTAAAATCAGATTTTAATTTAAGTTAAAGTCAAACAATCGATATTAACCACACATTTTATGGATCTCACAACTTTTCAACCACACATTTTAAAAAATTCTATCACACTACTAAAAATCCAATTTTAATCCCCACCAAACACCCACTATATAACTCCATAGTTTATGCACTAGCCGACATGAAACAACAATTGTTAGAGGTATGCATCGGCTCCAAAATTACGTCAAGTGCTTTGTCCCTTTAATTTTATCAATACATGGCTCGAGGAACTTTTAAAATAAACAATTATTTTCCTTCGTTATCTTTCGTTTGTTTTAATAGATACGTTGAACCAGATAAAATTTGATACGATAAAGTGACACGAATACTATTATCATAATATATTTAGTAAATTAGATTAGACTATAATAAAAGCTCAATCTAATAACAGTATAATTTGGTCATAAGATATGAATATATCAAAAGAATGGTGCAAAAAAGTAGACGAAAAGAATTGAATAACTAGAAATGTTAGTTTGTGTGTACTAATAATTGGTGTTTATAAAGGGCACGACTAGCCATCACACTTTAGCGAACATCTTCATGAACACACTACCTTTTGTCCCCATTCACTCAGTCCTTTGACATAAATGATTCATTCACAATTAATGGGGTTTGAATGGAATCATTGAAAAGAGGGAACCCAATGGCACACCTTTTGCCTTCAACCCCGGGACAAGCCAATTTATCCATTGGAAAAATGCACCCACAAGTCCTCACCTAATAAATTTTAAAAAGTTGATCTTTATTTAGATTTTAAAATTTATATCAAGTTTGTCGTAGATGAATGACGTTAAAATGCACTTGACTTGCAAATTTTCATTCGTTGTTCGTTCCAATTCAGCTAGCACTTCACACCTCCATTTCTTCTCATCATATCCCTCGTATATCTCCACCTACCAACTATTTCTCCTTCCCCGTGTCTATTTGACTTGTTGCATTTTCCGTGTCTATGATAATCTCCAACCATTAGCAATTTAGGGTGCAAGGGAAAGGAACTCATTATTATTTTATTTTATTGGTTATCTTTTTTATGGAAATAAGGCAATGGTGTCATTTTATTAAAAAAAAGAGTAATGCTACATAGCATTATTCTTAAACTTCTTATTTGTCGTGGAGACAAATCATCTACTAGTGGACACCAACTTGTTACAAAAATGAAAAGTTACGATTAGTTTCGCTAAAAACTATTAAAGACCAACTTGTTCAAATCCCTAAAGATTGAGAACTTTATGTGCAATATTTCCTGAAACCATCGATCAAGTAACACAAAATTTATGTTTTGAACTATTATTTCTTTTTATGTTCAACATATTTCGAAATTAATATTTAAAATTCATTTTTAATAATTAGCCCATGTTAAAAAAACATATTGCTCAAATTTCAAAATTTATTAAATTATTTGTAAGCCAATATTTAGGACAGAAGAATGACAATAAATTAACTAGAAGGAAAATAAGACAATTATTCAATAAAACTGAATAAAAGAAATTGATAACATATTTGGAATAATTTCTTTTGTAATTTATATATGTTCCAAGGAAATGAAAATAAGGGCTGGCTACTACACCTTTTCCTTACCAAAATATTTACTATTTTTCTAACTTGTATTTTCTTCCACAAAATTCACATAATATTATGAGCTGAAAAAATGCTCACAAGTGCATCACTACACCCTTAAACATCAAACGAAGGCCCATTCAAAGACAAACAAAATAAAAACAGATTTCAGTACATCTACACAATTCACATAGAAATTCAAAATTTTCCATTGTATTCACGAGGCTGCAGACTGGTGGTGGTGGGCAGGTGGTGGTGTTTGGGAGAAGGGATAAAACCTTGGTCTAGTTAAAGGAAATGGATTTATGGGTTTTGCTGTAGAGTCAACAGTGGTGGTTTTAGCATTCGTCGTGGTGGTGGTGTTGGTGGTGGCTATAGTGGCGGTGGAAGTGGTGGCTACGCGTTCACAAGAGGGGCACATGGTGAGGGTGGTGGCCGGGAGTTGTGTGTAGAGTGGATTTGAAGTCTTGAGAACCCTCAATTCTTGCAACTCCTTGTGCAGCCTTCTGTTTTCTTCTGTTAGTGTCTCACAACACCTCTTCAAATACTCACAATCTACTTCTGTTTGCTTCAACTTGGTCCTGCATAAATTCACACACAAATGCATGAATAATCCAATATCAACTGAAGAGCGTCGAGGTGCAACTACTGAATAATCTCGTATTGACATGGACCTAATTTAGTACAAACAAACCTCGCTCTTCTGTTCTGAAACCAGACTTCAACTTGTCTAGGCCTAAGATTGAGCTGTTTTGCAAGTGCCAACTTTTGTTTCTGCATAATCCAAATGAAAATAGGACAAATTTGAAAAAATATGTATATATTTTTGTATTGTATTGGTTCAGTCCCTCTAATTTAAACTTACAGGATTAAGGGTGCTGTGTTCTTTGAAGCTTTCTTCAAGAAAAGCAGCCTGTTCTTTAGATAATCTGAGTTTCTTTCTCGTGTTTAAGCAATTTTCATCGTCATCACTGGCTCTAGAAGACACTCTTTCCGTCTCTGTGACGTCGTTTCCTCCAAGATTTTCATTTCCAGTATTTATATATATGCCAAAATTCATCTGAAATGGTGATCCCACACTGTTTGCCGATGACACCTCCTCTGCAGCCGTCACCGGCAGCCTGTTCACCTCCAAGTCCCTCGCCGCCGCTACAAGCCCCACGTTGCCCGATATTGAACCATTCTCTGAACTTCCTGGTAAGTTAAAACAAGAACCAGAAAAAAAAGGAAGATAAACCGAAAAGCATAATAAATTAAAATCAGAAGTTTTTCTTTAAGAATACGAGGAAAAAAGTTTAAAGAACCCAAAATTCGCCTCAAATATTTGGTTACAAACAGGAATACGAATTATCACCATTATCAGAAGTCCATGGAAGGGGTTGAATTTGAGATGGAGTTTGATGAGGAACAAGAGCACGAGAAAGAAGATCAAGCTGAATCGGAGTATTTTCCATGGAAGCCCTTGTATCTTCTGAAGTCTGATCATCATCACCACCATCATTTTCATGTGATCTCTCTTCAAGTTCTTGATTTCCACCATTTGTGTTGAGACCCAACTCCATGAAGAACCCAAAACCATTTTTCTTATGCTTTTCTGAGTCACCGTTCTTCGTCAAGAATCCAACTGGTTTTGATGCATCTCCTAAGCTCAAGCCCAACTCCATCTCTCATCAACGAGAAACCTAGAGAGAGAAAGTGAAGAGAAACTTTAGATTGATAGCACTAGAAAGAGTGTTTATAGAGAGATTCTATTAAATTTAGTTAATAATTATTCAATATTAAAAATGGCGTTTAAATAATATATTTACGTCTAATACTCAAACCATTGTTTTTTTGAGTTAGTAGAACAAAACGTTTCAGCGTATGGGTTTTTTTTTAGCGTATGGGGTTCATGGTATAAAACATCCTAGTATTAATTTTTTTTTTTTTTTTTCCCATTTTCACCACTATTTCATCCTCTCAACGTAGAAATCATCATTTTTAATCCAAGTTCTCGATAAAAAACTGTAAAATGACGAATATTTCTTTTATTTCTATTTTTTTTAATAATAACTTTGGATTTATTTGCGCTTTTTCAAAAAAAAATTGAGAGTAGAATTGCAATTAGTTTTTTATTTATATTTTTCTTTTCTTTTCTTTCATTTTTATTTTTATTTAAATATGATGGTATATTCATCATTTTAAAATTTTTATTGATAATTTGGATGAAAAATGATGGGAAAAAAAATGATTTCCGCAATGAAATGTTGAAATATGAGTAAAAATGCAAAAAAAAAAAATGCAACGTTAAAACGTTTTGCATAATGAACTTCATACAGAGGGACGTTTTGTGCTAATAACACTAATTCTTTTAATGGAATGGTTCAATATGATATAAGATAAGTCCCTATTTGATAAAAACTTAAATCAAAATTTTAATTCAAATTAAAGTCGATAATTAATTTTAACCAAATATATAGAATTCGTATCTTTTCAACTACACATTTCATCAAACAAGGCTAAATGATAAGTTGATAACGTTCGTTAGCTTAAAGTTTGACGGCACCCATTTAAATGAATTATTTATACATTGGACTTTAATAAAAAAAAATAAAGTTGGCATATAAATAAATTAATTCATGGTAAAGAAAGAGAGGACATGTAGTAGGAGTAGACCAAACACACAAATCAGGTGACAAGTCACTTTTTCAACTTTTCTTTTAAGCAATTAATTAAAATTATCTTGTTTTAAGTTTTGAATTAATTTTCGATTATGAGTAGCATAAATTGTCTCCTTGACCGACATGCAACTCAGGTTGACAAGAACACACGTGAAAGTCCTATATTATTTATTAGGGCAGGAGAGGTCCCCTCCTTCAAGATTTTGGGGGACCTTAAATCTCATCATTATTATACACATATTTTAAACAGTATGTTCATTTAATACACCTCATTCTATTTTTATTTATTATTATACTATTTTTTTTTTTAAATCTAAATCAAATATAGGCAGACCAAGCACGTCGTATCTAGTTAGCCCTTGTTTGATACTAATTAAAATTTAGATTTTAATTTAAATAAGAGTTTACAATTCATTTTAATCACATATTTAATGAGTCTTATAACTTTTCAACCATATATTTCATCAATTTTTATCAAAATCTACTAAAAATCTGATTTTAATTTTCACCAAACCGGGGCTTAGGTTGGCGCCAGCCCCATTATTGAATTTGTATTAAGAGAAAAAAATAGGGTAAAATTTCTTATGGGTTTAAATAAAAAATTCCGAAAATGAAATTTCATAAAGGGGGTTTAATTTTTGACGAAACATGACATTTAGTGATGCATATTGATTTCGAATCAACATTCCTTACTAATTTTTCGAAGGAGAAGAATTTTTAGAATATATGTGACGATAAAATCAAATATTTAGTATGGCCAGTCTATTTTTGATATATTATTTTAATCATTTAATAATATTCCATTCTTTGATTCGAACGACAGTTTAAAAAGGAAAAAAAAAACAAGAAAAAAGAATTATCCTATATATAATTAATTAATTAACAAAAATGTGTAGCATATTGGTTGTACGGCTTTTAACTTGATGCCATTTTAAATACAAGGTTAGGAAGTCACACTTTGATTTGAATAAAAAATAAATTTTTAATCTATTTTAATGAAAATTAATGAAATATAATTAAAAAAAATTATGAAGATAATTATGTAGTAAAAAAAATGAATTTTAAGAATAGAGAAAAACATGGGAGTTTGGGTCAGTGGTTTAAATGGAATAATAAGTGAATGATAAAAGTAAAAGATAAGCATGGGATTGGACCCATGATGTTTAGGGCAGGCACAGGTCAAATCGAATCTAAATGCTTTTTGATTAGTCCAAGAAAAAGCCACAATTACTTAAAAGACTCTTTCTTAATCTCACGCTAGGTTCTGTTTGTTTTGCAAACCTTATTATAAGTGGAAATAGGATTATGTGATGAGTTCAATTAAATGAAATTATATTATCAATTTAATTAGTCATGTCATTTGTTACTTTAAAATTGCTATTATAGCATCAACGATACTAAATATCATTGTCAGGGGAGAACCCAAGAAGGAAGTTAAGTGGGGGCGAAACTTGGAAAAAATAAATTCAAAAACCTAAAAAAATCTGAAAAAAAATGGAAATCTGAAAATTAAGTTGGGGCGGCGGCCCCCACTGGTCCTCGAGTAGGTCCGCCCCTAATCATTGTTGATGCTAAATATCATTGCTCATTATGCAAATTCTTCTTTGGACATACTATCACATAGACGGTTGTGCTTGTTATAGTACCACATGGACGTTTTAGATATATGTATGCCAACTTCTTATCATTTTCCAGCGCCTCAAATTTCTAAATGAACTATACAAATAATCGAACAATAATTGACAAGTTCTATTTCATATTTTTTTCTTCCTCAATCGTATTTCAACTATCACCTAACACCTGACAGACCCTAAGAACATTGTAGTATTAGCCGACATGGGAAAGTAGTTGATACTTTTTTTTAGAGTAATGCTATTCAAAATCATTGGTATCAAGTACCATCAGGGGCGGACCCACATGGGGTAAGATGGT
>CAIGRH010188255.1:0-13177 GCA_903798295.1 Fraxinus nigra
AACTTTATACATTTTTTCAAAGTTTCCAATAAAAATATAAGTTTCAAGTTTAAATACAAAATAATAAGTAAATAGCATTTGACTTAAATATTATCTAACTATTTATCGGATTTCAATTCAATAACATCTTCTTCGTCTAATTTGTTATCTGTGTTTTCTGATATAAAATCCTATTCGTCGGGCTCCCTTTTTTCATTTTGAGTATTTCACCTCTCGAAGGTTTTAAGATATCATTTTCCACCCCATCATACTTCTCATCATCACAACCCCCTACAATCTAAAATTGAACATTAATTGCATCACTTGCTAATAGAGTCTCTATTTTTCCATTCCTCATCTTCTTATTTGTCAACCTTGCATTAAATTGAACATAGATGATTGTTCATCTTGGTGGTGTCAAGTCTATTCCGTTTCTTTGTGTGCATGTACCAAACTGAAGAAGTTAGTATTTAATAATTTTTAACTTTAAAGAATTGTCAAAAAATAAAAAAAATAAAAAAATGCTAATTGCACCTAGGTGCGCATTAGTAGTCAACAATTGTCATTGACCGCTAAATAAGACGTCAAACCACTTGGCATGACGTTTTGGCCTTGCATCACGTCAAGTCGCACATTTTAGAACACTGGTTCATGGCAAAGAATGTGAGTCTTGGTATTCCAAATGATGAAGCCAAACCGAAGTTGTTAGTGCGAAATGCGACTTTGAAACTTGATAGAAATAAACACGCTTATGTCCAAAATGCAATCGCTGCTATATAAAAAAAGTATTATTAAGCCCCTGTTTGAAACCTATTTTGAGGAAAAGAAAATTTGTGGAATAATGATTGATGTGAGAATGTGTGGTGGAAAAGTGAGAAAAGTTTTTGATTTGTGTGTAATATAATTTTATTTGAAGAATGTGTGGTTGAAATGAAGAATGAGAATAGTGATGAAATTTTTTTGATTTATGCGTAATCTTATTTTATTTGAAGAATGTGTGGTTGAAATGAAAAATGAGAATGAAAAGTTTATGGGTGTCAAACGGGGGCTAAATATTATCTCCTTTCTATTTTCTAAAAATTTGGAGGTTGAAACCTCCCATAAAATTTACTTTAGATAACAAATTCATCCATGTCGACAAAAGGTAAATATGCATTTTCCATTTTACTCCTCTATACTATTTTGAAATTGTTATTTTTTTATATTTAAATTATACTTTTTCTTTCTGATTATTAAGATAATAATTTTTTTTTATACTTTTTGATTTAGATGAGAAAATGCCACAATAAATATTGTTAAAAAGTTTTTAAAAATTATAAAATATGATTTTTAGCAAATATAATCGAAACGTCTTCGTAAGTAAAATTTGATAAAGCTGGTCGAAAACTCTTAATATTCACAAAACTATTGAGTATGATCGATTTTATTTTTTTTTTTAAAGTGAATTTATTCGGGTCTAAATTAATAAACAAGAATGCATCTTTGTAATCTACTCTACAATATTTTTCAGCGTCAATTCTTGGTACCTTCTTTTGCTCTCTACGACAAAAAAGGTTTGGAAATTAATTTTTTTTGCTAAATAATTACACTTTTAATTAAAAAATTTGTAAAAGCATAAATAAGGAAATTTTGTTACAAGTGAAAGATATTCGATTAGTAGCCCCAATAAAATCTCGTAACCGACAGCCACAAAATCTGCATTCTTAAAGTTCTTGTCTTTGAACGTTTAAATTATTCGAAAAAATGATTTAATACAACTAATAAAATATTAAATTCTCATAATTAATTTTAATTACATATTTTATAGGATCTACAACTTTTCAACCACATATTCCGTCAACTTTTATCAAAATCTGTTAAAAATTCTGATTTTTGTTTAAATCAAACAAGACTAAGAAATGTATTAATTAATAGGTAATTATTTTTAAAAACTTTTCTAATACAAGAATTATATACTAAAATATGTCATAATTACAATACATTCGTGTTGACCGCGTTAGGCCATTGTCAATAGATTATTACAATAGCATGAAGAATCATGTTTAACCGTACTTTTGAAAAGTAAAAAGCTACTTTTGAGATTAAAAAATTACTTTTAAATATATTTGAATAATTTTCTGATTGTACTTTATCTTACTATAAGAGTTTTTAGAGAAAGATGACTTAGTATAACTTTCTCATAAAACTTTTTTGTAAAAACAAAAATAAAAGTTGTGCCAAACTAGCCCTTATTGAATATTCAACCAAAATGTGCATCATTTTACGAAAATAGATAAATAACTATCGTCGACTAAATTAAAACAAATTTTCACTTTTAAACGTTTAATAGCGACAAAAAATACATTAATATGATTCTTGATACGTCATATTTCTATTTTTATTTTTGAATTGTGAACGATCCTTCGTCCTTGAGCTAAACAACCCCCGAAAAACAATTCGATCCATTAGATTGCATTGAATTGAATAACCAAAATTATATATTTTTTCAATTTTTATTTAATTCATTGAATGAAAAGCAGATATTCAAACATGTGTTATTGTGACATTCATACATTAGTATCAACTTACAAGAATTGGACACGAGCTAAAAAATGAGTTTGTATTCCTACATGATAATATGTAAAAAATATAAAATTACAAATTCGTTATTTGTAACGATGAATAATGCTCCCTCTCACATAGGGAGGTGGGGTCCGCAATTTTAAAAATAGCGGGCTCCACGCCTATGTGAGAAGGATGCGTGTGTACATTTAGCATTTTTGAAGATGCGAATAAATCAGACTTGATTTACAGACTCATCTTTTAGGAAAGAAAAAATAATTTATAAAAAAATACGTGATTAGAAAAAAAGTATATAAAAAATAAATTTTTAACAAGTGTTGCCCAAAGTGGCTAAGCAAGAAATGTGCAGGTTTCGATATGCTGCAAATGACGCCACGTGTAAAAATTCTACTTGCTTATCTTACATGCTTTTGTACAGAATCCAGAACAGTACCCAGACAACAATTAGACTTTCTCTGTAAGAAATCAGAGCATCATCAAATCAGATTCAATCACGACCGTCAGTCCCATTTCCGTAATTAAATCCAACCAGTAAGGGTAGTTACATAATCCTCAATCCTAAAAACCCCTCATTCGAAGCACAGCATCAGTATTGGGACCCACACCTTGTTTGTCTGAATGCATGACCAATAATAAACTACTTGAAATGGCAAAATCTAATTATTTAAAGTCTCCCACATCAAGTCTTAATTAAATATTATTTCCAAGATTAATTAATTTAATTAATATTTTAGGGGATTGTTCACATTTTTAGAGTAATGAAATTGAGCACCGTGATAACACTTTATAGGTTGAATTAAATGAATTTATCATTTGATATCATACAATTGTCATCTGAATCAGTGTTCAACCCCAATATGAATGAATAACATTACTCTTTCTGACTTTTTTTTATGTTTACAAGTAAATCAAAAGCAAACTTTGTATACATACACATATAGATACAATTAGAACGTAGATTACATGTTCGATGAAGCAAATTACATAATGCACGATAATATTAATTAAGATTACAAGAGGTGTTTGGTGAAATGATTAAATATTATCGAACAATATTTAAAATAAGTACTTGGAATCTTGTTTATTATTTTGTTTACTCACATAATATTATGTGCTATATATGCACGAATAGAAATAATCAAACCTGAACGGTCTAATAAGAACTATTTTAAGGATTTATTTGACAAGTTTTCGAAAAGTTAAAAATTGTTTTTGAGAATGAATAGAAGATTTTTTTTTTTTTTTATAGAAGATTAATTTAAAATAATTTTTTCAGAAAACTCTTCTACACTAAGTATAAATAAAAGAAGAAGCCCTATATCGAACCATGTAATAATACTGTTTAGCAGACATGCTATAATCAATGAATTTTCCATATAGGTGGACAGTTTTTTATATTATCATATTAAATTTTCATTAATATCTGCACCAAAAAGCAAGGAAAGAATCTAGAAATGCTCATTTCTTTTCATTTCATCAAAATCCCGGAAATATGAACAAATCATATTACTGTATCATGAGAGAGATATATAGTGATATAGAGAGAGAAATTGAAGAGAAAAGGCAGAGAATATAAAGGACCAGATGTTGACAAATTTTACGTCGTTGTTCTTACAAGGTCATTTGTTTTTGTGGAGATTTCGTATGTAGGATCTCTCTCTCTTTCTCATTTTCTTGAAAATTAATTATAATTTATAATTAGAAAAATATATACATACACTTGAAAAAGAATCCTTTTTTTCTTCATTCTCTCTCTAAAAGTAGTTGCTTCCTTTTTTTTTTCGCTACAAATAGAGAGAGAGGCCCAGCAGATCGAAATCTCCAATGTTTTGTTCAGTTTAAGAAGGATCCCAGCTTCTTCAATGAAGTTATCAAGCCATTCTCTTTATTTTTTATTTCCTTTTATTTGACTATTATTGTTATTATTACTTTTAAATTGATATGTTTTGGCTTCTTTTTATTGGTTTTCTTTTTCACTAGTGGCCTATAGTGTTAAAGACTTTGAATTTCACATTATTCTGAGTAAATATAGATACTGTGGGATGATTCAATCTACAAGGGGTTCTTGAGCACTGATTCCAGGATGTGGGTCTGAGGTAAATTTATATTTTTATTCATTTTCTGACTTTTTATTTTCAAGATTTCATTGGATTTTGACTATGACCCAGGAGATGATAAGTCTTGTTTTTCCCTTTTAATTTTGCTCATGAGTAATTGTCTGATTATAGGAATTGTAATTGTTCTTAAAATGACCACTGTTTGAATTTTTTTAATGATTGGTTTTGATTGCTTGGATAATTAAATTTATTCATTTTCTTTATTAAAAAGTCTCATATATTTTGGGTTTTTTTTCCTTTGTTCTTCAATACATAAAATCGTAAACTGCAAAAGGGTGCTTAATCTGATGAACGATCATTTCAACTTAGGATGCACTTGAATTTTGTTTCTATAAATTCACTATTGTGGTGCAAAAAGATTGCAGCTCTGTTGGATGTATGTCTTGCTGGTTATTTTCTTGTTTGTAGCGTATCTTAAATTATCTGTATTTTTCAACTGTTATTGTGTTAGTCCAAGAGTGTTAGAATCTGCCTTAATAATTTAAACTAAGCCCCTATTTGATACTCATTTTACTTCTCATTTTTTTCTCCATTTCTTCATTTTAACCACACATTCTATCAATAAAATAGTATTACACAAACCCAAAAATTCTCCTTACTTTTTAACCACAAATTCTTCCATCAATCACTATTCCAGAATTTATTCTGTCCCCAAAATGGGTGTCAAACACAAGCAATTTGTTCCGGGGATTGATTAAGTTTCCTAAATTAGAACCTCAGATGTCATTATAAAAATATTCAAAACATGCTACAGTCCCATTTGATCTGTATGTTATGTTGTCATGAATTTTATTGGCCTTAAGCCATCCTTTTTTATTTGTAGAAGAGCATTTGAGTAAATGCCTATGTTTTTATCATCTTACTCGAGCATTCACAAATAGACATACAAGGTCAGTTCCTCTAGTTCTCCCTGCTTCTTTGAGATGTGATTTTTGGCAATGAAATTTGTGAGCTACAGGCTCCTTTATATATATGTATTTCAAGATTAGAAAAATTAGGCGATGATGAATAAAAGAACTCTTGATGTGAGGTTTCATTTATTAGTGTGCTCGTTCTACGTGGTTATTTAATTTTATATAGGTGCAGTAAGTAATTCTGTCGGTTGGGGTGTCTTACGAGAAATTATTAAATCTGTTGAATTACTTTCGTCATGAGATAAAAAGTTGAACCCCCTTAATTTACTTAGACACGTGTAGCGTACATGCGCCTGACTTTTGTATCTCGTATCCGTTCATTATCAAAAGTAACATTTATTATTGCGGTCGTTAGATTTCGACAATATGACCTGGATGAGTGTAATCTAGTCAGAATTTAGAAAATATTCAACGCGTTATTATCTATTTCTTAAATGAGTAGCATGCCATTAATTGATTTTTCCATTTGCTTACAAACAATTCAATCTGACCTTGTATATAAACAAAGAAGCTCCAGGAGTCACATATCCACCAGCTGTGTACAATAAAAAGTAGAGTCTTCTCCATCTTTTGTTTCATCGGTAAAGAAAAACTATTCTCTTTATGGAGAGAAAGTGAGCCGTGTTTTCTTCTTCCTCAATCAGTGAAAGGAGTGCTTGGATTTCTTTTTAATGTTGTCGAGTGAACTCTGAGGTCCATGTATGTAAGAAGCAGCTGTTATCCCACATGAAGACACACATTTTATTTTCTTTCTACTCACGTCATCAGCTCTATATTCGTTCCATCGTTAGATCTGCAGTTATATGTAAGTTGCTTATTTTCGCTATAATTATTCTTTTCCCTTATAATTTTTACTCATATCAAAGTATTTTGAATGTAAATCTTGCATTGGTGTCCTTCCTAACATATTGAAATAGAATTTCTTATTTCCTAAAGCTGTAATGGAAACTGTGGGATGTTTCAAATAATTTGAATCACGTGAGACATCAGATGTGATGATTCTCACTTTTCTTTTCCTTTTAAACTCTTTATTTAGTTCTATCTTTTCTTGGTAAAATCATGAGCTAAAACATCAAAACAGTTGGTAACGTTAATGAATTTGGTTGGCCAAATTGCAGAAACCAATAGATATGAATTTGTACTGTGTATGCTGTAATCCAATTGCATGGTGACCTTCTATTATATTACTGGATTTAGAAATTATCCATTCCCAAAGATGCATGCTTATCTTGTATATTGACAGTGGAAATTTTACATATCGATTATACTTTATTGCTCTAACAACTTGTCTTTATTCCATTTTGCAATTTCGCAACTCATAACTCAACCTTTAAAATAGAGTTAGAAATTCTGAAGTTCTCGAAAAGTCCGTCGAATATGTTGTGGAGGGTAAAATTGGAAATTCTGATTTTTGTCCCAATTTCGACCTTTTCTTTTTCTTGCATGAACTCTTGATTTTATAATCAGAAAAATGCCCCTCAGCTCTTAATTTGCCCAAGAAAAGAAATGTTTTTTTTTTTACCTTGATAAGGGACTCTCATCTTTTGATGAAGAGGTGGATTGGTTTTTGTGATTTTCTGGTTCATTGGATTTTTTGATAATTGTATTAGGCTATCTTTCTTGTATTAGAAAACTATATTACGCAACTTTTTCTTCCTTCTCTGTATGTTTAGTTGGCGTGCCAGATTGTCTTTGTTTTCTATTCAATAACTTGGCATATTCTTACCAAGACTTCCTTGAAACATTCTAATGTCTGTAGCCATGTTAGTTGGAGAAAAGTGAGCAATTGCTGGCGAATTTCAGTTGATAGAAAATTATTGCAAATTCTGAGCTATAATATTTTGTTTTGAAATCTTGTCTGTTTAATTTCCTTAAATCAAATTTGGTTTTTAGTTCATATCTAAAGCCTTTGAAGACAAGGTAGAACTCAAGTGAACAACAATATGGCAAGTTGCAACTGAAAGTTTCAGTGTAAAGGCAAATGTCAATTATGTTATTTGAGGTCTATTTTAAGTTGCTAGGTTTATTACCTAAAAGGCAGTAGTCTAAAATATCCTAAGAAATTGGTTTTCAAGTTAGTCAGCATTGTTAAATGTTGGAAGCTAGCTCCCAATTTTTTTTTCTTATATTTAGTGCAACACGTAAATTATGGACATAACAATATACTAGCATAATTTGATGTGAAAGAGAAAGATCCTTTTTTGGATATTGTTTTCTTGTTAGGGCTGTGGTGGATGTGGTTTTGTCACAGAAAGTGTTGCCAAACTTGAGGTGAAAAACAATTTGCTCGCTTTTGAATTAGTTTGTCTATTTTTTTTCTGTCCTCGGTATAATTTTGTGGTACTGCTGTTCAAATGCATTGGTTTATGAAACAAGGTGATAATACATGGCTTATTCTTTCTATTAGTATTGCACGATAATGGTTCCTAGCTCTTGGTAGTCAAAAAAAATATGGATTTTATATATTGATCAGCTTGATATTAATATTGTTTCATGGCTTTGTATTGTCAAGATTTCTTTGTTATTTTCATTAATATTGAAACTTGTACTGATGCTGAGTAGTAGGACATCTTATTACCTGCAAGTGATTTTACTTAATCTGGAAAAGGAATAAAAAACTACGGGGAAGTGAAAAAAGGAATTTATGTCACATTGACACAATTATTTTACCACTCAAATCTTCTCTGCAGGAATGGGAACAAAAGTGCATTGCAAAAGCTACTTGCCGGGATATTACTCCATGAGGGACCTTAACGAGGATTCTAGCTGTAGTAGCTGGCCCCTGTTTTATGGCAACGAGAACTTAACAAGTGGGCAATATTACAATGGTTTCATGCCAAGGACTATAACAGATCAATGTCTAGGACATGATAAGGATGCATTAAAGCAGAAAATGCTAGAACATGAGACAATCTTCAAGAATCAGGTACTTAATTTTTCTGTCACGTCTCTCATTCTAAGACATCCACTTCGTTCACTTCTCTTCTATAAAGTTCTCAGTTCACATGTTTGGCTCAGCTTAAAAAGTCAACTTACAAGTAAATAAGTTTCAAAATAATTAGTTATTTATTGGTGAAAGTTGGAAATAAACAAGTTATTTGTTTTGACACTAAAGTAAGAGTTACTTTCATAAAAAGTAAAATGCTTAAACATGTTTGGAGATGAAAGAATTACTTAAGACTAATGTTATTTTTTTTAAGCTTAGTCAAACATGCTCGTGTATGTAAAATGGAGTCCTTTTGATACTTTAATGATCCAATGATGTCACAGAGCTCGATTATTTGAATCTTCACTTTCATCCAGGTTCATGAGCTCCACCGTCTTTACAGAATTCAAAGGGATATGATGGAAGAAATCAAAAGACAGGAACTACACAAACATCAGGCATCCATTGAACCATCATCATCATCAAATCTTCAGGGATCTCAGATGCCAGCAAAAGATGCTCGAGATTGGCATATGCCAGGCATTTCGGCTGGTCCTTTCCAGTTCCAAGATGGGTGTACTTCAAAGGACTCTGATGCATTAGATTCTAGACCCTCCAAGGTGAGGAAGAAGTTATTTGATCTTGAACTTCCGGCCGATGAGTACATGCATACAGAAGAAGGGGAACAGTTACCGGACCACAAAGTATCCGGCATGTTGAGTTACGTTTCTAATGGAGATCCAAAAATAGAACCCCAGAGCAGTATGAAGATTTCCCTTGGTGATGGTGAGATGACTGCTTTCCATAGAGACGTTTCAGCTTCAGGTTCTCATTTAAGGGGCTCTGCTGGGTTGGCTGATCTAAACGAACCCATTCAGATTGAAGAAGTAACAGCTCCATCATCAATTGGTTTTGTTGGTCATACTGCCAGCTGTGGAGCGACTAAAGGTATAAATCAGTTTGCTAAAGGAAATCCAGGAGTTTTTGGTGTACCAGGGGAAACCATACATTCCCATAATGCATCTTTGATAAATTCATCTATTGAGAGTATGGGCAACGAGAGGGGGTGGCTCTCCCATATATATGAAGCAGGTAAAACTTTTGCTAAAGTTCCTTGAAAGTCTATAATTTATTCATTATTTTTGTTCACTTCTTTTCTATCTCCAAGTCTGTTAAATTTTATGCTGTGTAGAATCAAATTCCTTTTCGCATCACTAAGTTTTAACTAGATTAGAGACTATTGAAATCCTTATTTTATTCAAACTGTACTAGACAATCACTTAGTGACCACCTCTACACTCGAGTTTAAGTACTGAAAGAGTCATAATTTCTCTCTTTGAACTGACGGTTTTATGAACTTCCTATCTTTCAACAGGGACCAATAAATATAACCCTAGTTCTGTAACTCAAGGTCTCCAACAAAATAAATCGCCAATACCTTGTCAGTCAGCACAGGTCATGCTCAACCATCGTCCAGGAATATATCCAACAGGTTATAGTAGAGAAGATCTGTGGAGAGATGGACCCAACCGTGATCACTCCAATTATAGCCATTTAGAATCAATGGCAGCTTCTCATACCCGTAGGCCATACCCGTCCATTAATTCCACAGGGTTTGCCAATTTATGGTCTCACTCCATCTCGTCTTGGACAAAGCCAACAAATAGCTCTACTCAAAATTTGACCACATTTCAACCATCTTTCAGTTCAGCTTCAGGTTTGCATCCGTATGCGCAGAGCCAGGAAACTTTTGGAGACAAGTGGAAGGTCAATATTAGTTCTAGGTTGAATCTGGGTTCTGGAAATGATTTAACAAAACGTAATGGATTTCATCACGGGTCTACCTCAGGATCCAAAGAATTGCCGGGCTTTGATTATCTTGACTGCAGTAGGGATAATAAAGTAGCATCTGACCGTTCAACTAATCCTGGATTTGAGAAGTTTCTGAGTGGCTCCAGTCATGTAGATCTAAAACCTGCGATAGATATTAACTTGAATGAGTTACTTCCGAAGAACTCATCAAGTGAGGCAGTTCCTCTGCATGATCACATGGATGGAAAAATAATGCCTGATGACCAACAGATGGCTCTGCCTTGGCTTAAACGCAAGCCGGCATATAAAAATGAGGTTGTGAATACTAGGAGATCAGAACTCTCGGGGGACTTGGGCTGCTTCCAAGCTTCTTCCCGTTGCAAGACTGAAGTAGTGAGTGATCTTAATCAAATGTTCATGCCAAACATCATGTTGGCTCCTAGTGATCTCGAGATTGGGGTTAAAAATAAAATAAGCGAGACTCAGGATGTCAAGAAAATTTTCGGGTTTCCCATTTTTGAACCCAATGCTCGTAACATTGAGTCATCAGACCATGTTTCCACCTTGACAACTCTCGATTCCCCTCCCGAAGCGAAAAAGGTCAAAGATGAAAGGAAAAACAGAATGATTGACATTAATCTTGCTTGTGAGTCTGATGAGCCGATTACTACAGAAGAACTGATTGTAGAGAAGGAAATGTGTACAGAAGCTACAGGTATCAGACATCACATTGATTTGAACTCTTCAATTAGTGAGGATGAAGATCCACCAGCACCCTCTACTGCAAGCAACAATGGCTGTGTGAAGATAATCTTGGACATAGATCTGGAAGTCCCTGTTCTTCTGGACAGTGAGGATGATAATACACCATCCAAAGAAAATATACAACATGAGGCCTCATTACAGCCACTGGAACACGAACCCGGAAAAATACAGGATGAAGTTCTTAGGAACGCTGCAGAAACAATATTTTCTATCTCAACTTCTTGTCATCGAATTCCCATGGACAATGGCATTTGCCATCCATCTGATACATCCTATTCAGATTCACTCATCTGGTTTGTCAATGTTGTATCATCACTAGCAGAAGAGCTTGAGAGTAAATCTGGCGAAGCATCAAGAGTTGGGAATCCTGCACCATTTTGTGAGATGATGGACGAGTTTGAGGCTATGGCATTGCAACTAACAGAGACAAAAGAAGAAGACTACATGCCTAATCCCTTTGTTCCTGAAGTCGAAAAAGTGGAAGAAATGGGAGCCGGTTCAAATAGAACTCGAAGGAATCAGACAAGGAGAGGAAGGCAGCGGAGGGACTTTAAAAGGGATATCCTTCCCGGTTTGACCTCGCTCTCCAGGCATGAGGTGACTGAGGACCTCCAGACATTTGGTGGGTTGATGAGAGCCACAGGCCATTCTTGGAATTCAGGCTTGACAAGAAGGAATGGCACAAGATATGGGGGTGCTCGGGGNCCCTTTGTTCCTGAAGTCGAAAAAGTGGAAGAAATGGGAGCCGGTTCAAATAGAACTCGAAGGAATCAGACAAGGAGAGGAAGGCAGCGGAGGGACTTTAAAAGGGATATCCTTCCCGGTTTGACCTCGCTCTCCAGGCATGAGGTGACTGAGGACCTCCAGACATTTGGTGGGTTGATGAGAGCCACAGGCCATTCTTGGAATTCAGGCTTGACAAGAAGGAATGGCACAAGATATGGGGGTGCTCGGGGAAGGCGCCGTACAGTGATTGACTCTTCCCCTACTGCTATTTCAAGCCCAGCTAGCATTCCATTGAAGCAACAACTTAGTAATATTGAAGCTCGTTTGGAGGACGGAAGTCTAACAGGCTGGGGGAAAACAACTAGACGGCCCCGCAGACAAAGATGCCCTTCTGGTAATCTTCCAACTATTGCATTAACTTAACAATGCAGAGTCAGTTATTAGTGTTTCGGGATTTATAGAGAGAAGTAAGACGCATGGGGGCTTGTTTTGTGAGTTTTGAGATTCTGGCTGCTGGTACCTATGGTTTGGCTTTGTAAATCTCGTTCTGATTTTGTCTTTGGCTTACCGACTTGTATTAGCTAGAAATAATGTCTGATTTCTTGTGGATAATATAACAGCATCGCTTTGAATATGTGCATTTCATCTTTATCAAAAGCTATTATTGCTTTTTGGATTTTTGAATTCTCTCATCACGGCCCGGGTGCAAGAATGTGTCCCTCGAGATTCGACTCACCTACAGAGGGAGCAATTTATTGTCTTGGAACTTTTGAGATAGTAAGGTTATATCAGCTGGAAGTACTCGAAAACAAATGGTGTCTCAACTTTGTGGCTAGGTTGACCTGTCAAGGAAATGGTCCAAACTGTTGTGAACTTATTGTCATATTTACTAACATTATCGTACATAATTCGCATCTGTATTAGGTGGTTGGAACACGTGTAGATTCAAAGAGGTTACACGACTTTTATAGAACAGGTTAGAAGCGAGAGCCGTGGGTCGAACACAATCTACAATAATTGCTTTAGATCTTCTAACGTAACTATCAATGAATAAGCGATGTGGAAAAATGGATTCTTGCAATTGATCCTCGAATTTGCATTAATACCTTAGACTTGGCTTTCCAGAAGGAAAAGTGCAACAACAAAGGAAAACACTTCTTATAGGACCCTTAAGGCGAGCCTATAGATTGTAATTTGTAAATACTAAAAAACTAGACAATGTTAACAAGAGGTTAGAGCTGTTGGAGATATTTTACACCGATAATGTGCATACTGGTTTCACGAAACAAAATATTGGATTTACTAATTGAGTACCGGATATGCAGAATAGATACCATATTAGTGAAATTTACTCAAGGTACTGAATCAAAATTCTA
>CAIGRH010188265.1:0-17793 GCA_903798295.1 Fraxinus nigra
AAAATAAAATAAAAGCTTATTTTGAAAAAGGTTTTTAAAATACAAAAAAACTTTATTTTTGTTTTTTTTTTCAACAATATATTTTATATATAATGCAAACTTAACATTTTATCCTTTAAAATTAATGAAAATGATGAAAAGATGTTGAGTAATTATGATGAAATATTATATGAAATTGAGTGACCAGAGTGAAATAAGAAATTGAGTGGTTATGGTAACACGAAGTATAAAATTAGGTGACCATGATAAAAAAGAAAATGTCAAATTGAGTGATCGTGATAACATTAAATATAAAGTTGAATTGTGGATTTAACCCTAATAATTAAACAAATCCTTGTTCTCAATTATATCTTTCTGGCCAGGTGCTGGTGATGATTGTAATGGGCATGGACCTGACAAAAAGTTTAATATACAGCAACTTGTACATAACGCAGGCTTGAAGTGGAATTAATTCTGTGTTCTTGCCTTCACCGTGAAGATAAATATGCACTGATTACAATAAATTTGAACAATTCCATATGAGCAAGTGGGATCGACTGTCGAGTTCCAAATCGCTAAGCACATGTTTGGTTCAACTACAAAAGTTGATTAAAATCTAAGTTAAAGTCAACAATTAATTTTAACCTCGCATTTCATGAGTCACACATTTTATCAACTTTTATCGAAATTTACCACGAGTTTAATTTTTATATAGGCTCAATCAAAGCTTGATTCGAGTTAATTCGATGTGTGGGTTTATACGTTGTTGACCATTCTTTCATTACAAATAGAGTCGAGGTGAACTTTAGACAACGTGTTAAGTGGTAATCCGATTTAAATTCAATTATTTATTTCTTTTGGAAATATTAGACAACGTTAAAGTATTCCCAGGCCATTATTATTAAAATAAGTGAACTTTTTGAAATTTAATGAGCAATCATTTAGTGCATCAAACATTATGATTATCAAACATCTTAAAACGTGAAAGAAGAAGGTAATTCATAAATATAAAGAAAAAATATTTTAAATACAATCAGTTATTCCACCCAATCACCTCCCACCACATCTTCTGTCATTGCATATGGCAGGAATTTTCTGTCAAATTAGCATTTTTGTTTTGATTACAATCATGCTTCAGGAGTGGATAATTTGGTATAATGATTGACATATGTCACACAACATTTTATCTTCAAACTGTTTTAAACACAATCACTTGTCCCACCCAAACATATATATGTTTTTTTTTTGTTTATTACAATGACTCGTTTTCTTTTTCTTTTTCTTTTGGGTCGTTGAAGATGTTTCTTACCTAAGAAAGTTATGTTTGTTTCTTAATCAAGCTGATGTACGGTTGATTCTTTGGTCCTATCCTATCCTACGTATGATCCCACTATTTCTTTTTCTTTTAGTTTGCTTTATAAAAAGAACAATGTGTGATATCATCGTAAAGTAACGATGAAATGTAGTTTCATCATATACAAGATGGAACAATGAATGTATAAGAATATGGTATGAGCTAAACCCGACCGTCTTTAAAAGTAGTGGATATGACCCAACTTTCGATTGGCAAGCTAATGGTCCGAGCAAGGCCAATCGAACCAGTCTCTATTTATTTATTTATTTTTTTATTTCGAAAGTTTAATACAATTAAACATTAAGACATAATGTTATTGATACGTTGCATCGTTAAAATATTTGTGAATGATAATTCAACAATTTAAAAAATGATTTTTAGTCCATGTTTGGTTTAGATAAAAATTAATGAAATGTGTGATTAAAAATTTAATAAAAATTATGAATCTGAAGATAAATGTGGTTTAATAGATTTAGTTTAAAAAATAAGTTTGGGTGGCACAAACATGGAACTTTAATTAATTGTGTCGGTTGATTTCTTCACAATCTTTTCTTTCACACCTTTTTCTACTTCAGGCGCAAATCATTAGCGCCGTCTAAATGGTTTTTTTTTTAATAATTATTTTATTTATATAGAATTTAAATTTTTAATTAGGTGGGGACTAAGGTTGAATTGATTTCTCGTAAAAAAAGTTTTTTTTTAATTATTAAATTACGTACTCTAACGACCGATGTGCAAAAAATTAAAAGGGCAAAACTACTATAGTAACGTCCAAAGTTGATCGAAATTGAGTTCACGATGTAATAGTGAATAAATAATTTTTTCATAAGTAATAGTAATTCATTCAAGTTAAAAAAATTAAAATTGCAACTTAGACCCTCATTTCTCATAAAAATAATCATCAAGTCCTAACTAACAAAATAAGTATTGCATAGTAGATCAAATTCATAGAGTAATGTTATTTTCGCACCGATGCCAAGCACAAGTTTATGTAGTAATGGGTTAACATAAAAAAAGTTACATTTTTTAAATCATTATAGGCGATTAACCGATAATACTTAGAATTATTTAGAGCCATAGGCGCCGTACATAAGAAGAAATAAAGTTGACTATTTCGATGTCCGGACATCAAGCGTCACCTCATAATTAATACATCGAGAGAAAATATCACACTAAAATGGTATTCATACAAAAGCCAAGTATGTAAAATTAAAAAAAGAAAAAGTATTACAAAAGAAATAATCATATGATTACATACAGAAAACTTAAGCAAAAAGATAGCCAAATGAGAAATGCAACACAAAGTTAGCACTTTTTCTCAAAAATGGTCCATGAAGTGAGTGGTTTTGATGGATGGTCTCATGGAGCTTGAGATGAGGCTGGTCCCATTAAAAATCTGCCACTTTACTTCATAACATGATAAGAATACATTTGTTTGTCCATTCCCAACTTGTTTGGGTAGTGTTTATAAACGATTTTGTTTATAAATGGACAGATATTTGTGAATCTCAAAAAATATGTTAATAAAAAATAATTTGACCCTTTATAAGATTTTATTATAAACGGTTTATAAACAGTTATCAGAGATATAATTGGGGCTCGTTTATTATGGTTTTTGAAAAGTTAAAAGATGGTTTTGAGATTTAAAAGTTACTTTTGAATCCGTTTGGTTAATTTTATGAAAATGTTTATTCTAGTTAGAAAAACTTTTACAGGAAGTTGGTCAAGTATGGTTTCCGTTAAAAGCAGTGAAATATGAAACTCTTTTAAAAATTAGATTTCAAGCAAAAAATTAAGGGCCGTTTGGCATAATTTTTGCTTCATGTAAATGAGCTTTTAAAGGAAATTACCTTAATTTTGGTTTGAAAATTAATTTTTAAAAGAGTTTCATATTCCCGAAGCGTTTTTTCGAGGAAGTCACGTTGGATCAATTTCATCTAAAAACTCTTCTAATTAGAAGAAGTACTTTAATAAAATTAGTTCAACAAGTTCAAAAGTAATTTTTAAATCTCAAAAGCTCGTTTTGATTTTTCAAAAGTCACGCTTCCTTAAAAAAATATTGGACCCTTTACAATTTATAGAATATCTGTCCATTATGCAGTTCTCTTTCTATCTTGGACGCTTTCACCATATTCTTTACAATTTATAAAATTTTAATTCGAGTATTACCTGTGAAGTGAAAAGTTAAAAAATTATTTGCGAGATAACAAGTTTATTTTGAACACGTTTTAATAATTTTTTGAAAGTAATTTATTTGATTAGAAGAATTTTTTAGAGAAATCATATTTAAGATAAACTTCACATTAAACTTTTTTACAAAAAGTAAAAGCAAAAGTAAAAAAAATCTTATTAAACAGGTCCCAACATCTCTCTCGATCGCAATTGCCATTTTCATTTCAAGTTTTAAAAATATTGGTTGAATGCCACTGGGTAGATATTTTCCGTGTTAGTTTTGATCAGAATACATATTGCAGTAATATCTAGTTTCAGTACGGTTCTTGAATTGTTGGTATTTATCAAATTGAGTATATTGGTATTGTGTTAGTTCGTGTGTAAAGCTATCAAGTTATATAACTCGATATTAAGTACTTTATAGATGAGAGATACTATATGTACACCGAACTTTAGTTTAAAAATAGCAAAATTCTTTACCGATTGTAAAATTGTGTTGGTGAAAATTACAAGAAACGTCCACTTTCACATGATCGTTTGTAAAAATATCCAAAATTTATTCAATGTCCATTTTACAATATTTTTTTTTACCAAAATACCATTGTTAACAATTTATAATTCCACACTAAAGATAAAAATGTGCATAAGAATTTTGTTGGCCAATAAAATTTTGACACATAACAATATAGCATGTTCTACTTATTTCAAAAACACACATGTCAAATCATAATAAAATGCTATATTTTTCATTGACTCGTGTATTAAGTATCAAGAACTACATTTCAAATGTTAAGAACTTTATAAAATGTAGAGAACTCTCATGTTCGGAATGAAATCTCGTTGTAGACAAATGAAGTATCAAGATAAACAGAGTTCAAATATCGAGAACGTCATTTTAATATAACTTATCATTGAAGCTAGTTCTTCGTTTCGAAATTCGTGACAAATTGAGAAAAAAAAAAGCTTCATTTTTCAATAAGGGTATAATAAACAATTTAGTATTAAATTTGATCATTTTTATAAGAATTATCAAAATTAGACATTTTTTAATTGATAAAAATAAAATTAGACATTTTTGTAAATTCCCTGTTGTGTTATTCAGTTATCGTAGAGTGTTCATGCTTCTAAGTCACGACAATTTAGTCAGCTTGTCAAATTTGGCCTTTGTCCTCTTCACAGTCTGATTTGATTTATCAACTTTGGTTTCATCAAATTCCACTTTTTATGATAGGAGAGGATGATAATCATGCCCTCTTCATTGAACCATTTTCTTTATTAATAATTCAATTTATCATTTCTAAGTCACGTTATTTTGAAAGAATATATGTTGAAATAATAGATTGATAGAGAATGTATAATTGAAAAAGAATTCGAAAACATCGCAGTGTAAAAGAATCGAAGACAACATCTCTTTGAATCCGTAGATCTTAGAAGATTATCTTTTCCAATTTTATATATTATATTTCCAATTATTAGTTCTTTAAAATCCCACCTTAATGGAGAATAATTTTTAAAAAGGGAGAAGAAAAACTGAATCAATTAACCGTACGAATAGCCACAAAAGTTGGATATTAAATTTTGCATTTTTGAAAGGTAAGAGAAGGAAAAACAAAAGGCAAACTTTACATTTCCTAAATTGAAGCAAGGCTGAAGGAAAGTCAGCTTTTACTTTTTCCCATTTTACCTTTACACCAAGTAATTGTATTGAATTTATGGGTTTTTAAAGGGTAATAGAAATTAATTACCCATAATTTCAGTAATTTAGGGTTTTTTTGAAACATAGAATCAATTGTGAGAAAAAAACAAACAGTGAAAGTGAAATGCAATACAATATCATTGAATTCCAAAACTGTGCCAATATCTTTGTCATTTATGAACTGTCTATCAGTATCTTTTATTAATGTAAGAAACACAAATAATTAACATTAATCCCTCACTCCACCCCAGGTCTGCTGTAAACTTCCCTTCTCATTTAAAAAAGTTTCGTTTGCAGAAAGTTTGAGTTTTCTCATTGTGTGATTAACGTAAAACAGAAACAAAAAAAAAGCATTTTCAGTTTGGCTTCTTTCGAACCTGCAAAGGCCAGACATTCAAAATTTCTATTGTCTCCCACAAGTCCATTTGCTTTTCTGTAGCAAGTTTACTATATACTCACTTTTTTTTTTCAGTTCCTGGGATTCTGAAAGCAAAGAGAACTTTTTTAATAGCTTGTTGGAAAGTGAAAGTTACTGTTCTGCGGTGGAGGTGGTAGTTGTGTTCATGGATTTATGGGATTTATTGGCGATGTCGCCTTGCAGAAGCCAGAAGTAGCCGCAGAAGCATTAATGATACGAAATTAGTTGAATTGAAGGTCAAAGAGAAAAAAGGGTTTTGGGGTATTGGTACTGTTTCCTTTTGTTTTTTCTGCAATTTAGGCCTAATCCAAAATGGGATTTGGTTTTCTTGGTTCTTTTTTTATTCTAACACTGTTCTTTAAGCCTTTGGTTTCTCAACAACCCAATACAGACGGGTCATTTATCTTTGATTTCTTGCAAAAAATGTACTCAGATTCTTCCAAAGATTATGACTTTTCTGCCCCTTTTTGTTCATGGAGGGGTGTGTCTTGTGATGCCAATAGAGAGAATGTTGTGAAATTGGAAGTAACTGGTTTGGGTTTATCCGGTGTAATTCCTGATGACACAATCGGGAAATTGTCAAAGCTTGAAACTTTGGATCTGAGTAGTAACAAAATCACTTCTTTCCCCTCTGATTTCTGGAGTTTGGGTACACTCAAGAATCTAAATCTTTCCTTTAACCAATTTTCTGGAAATCTCCCAAGTAACATNTAATGTACTCAGCTTGTTCCAAAGATTATGACTTTTCTGCCCCTTTTTGTTCATGGAGGGGTGTGTCTTGTGATGCCTATAGTGAGAATGTTGTGAAATTGGAAGCATCTGGTTTGGGTTTATCCGGTGTAATTCCTGATGACACAATCGGGAAATTGTCAAAGCTTGAAACTTTGGATCTGAGTAGTAACAAAATCACTTCTTTCCCCTCTGATTTCTGGAGTTTGGGTACACTCAAGAATCTAAATCTTTCCTTTAACCAATTTTCTGGAAATCTCCCAAGTAACATGGGCAATTTTGGTCACCTCCAAATTCTCGACCTCTCCTTCAACAATTTCTCTGGGAGTATCCCTGAAGCAATAAGCTCTCTTGTCAGTTTGGAAGTTCTTAATCTCAGTCAGAATGGATTTGAGTCGACCATTCCTTTGGGGATCTCACAATGCATGTCCTTGGTCTCCATTGATCTTTCCGTAAACAAGCTCAACGGCTCTCTTCCTCGAGATTTTGGTGCTGCATTGACGAAGCTGGAATTTTTGAACCTGGCTAATAATGAGATTGAGGGCCGGGATACAGATTTCTCGGGGATGAAATTGATCAGGTATCTTAATATTTCAGGCAATCTGTTCAAGGGTTCAGTTGTTGGTGTCTTTGAAGGGCCTTTGAAGGTGATTGATTTGAGCAGAAACCAATTTCAAGGCCACATTGCTGAGGTAAATTCCAGTTCCACCTTCAATTGGTCCAAGTTGGTTTATTTGGATTTATGTGAGAATCAGCTTAGTGGAGAGTTTTTCAGTGGCTTGAATTATGCTCATAATATCAAATACCTTAATCTTGCACAAAACAGATTCACCAGACAACATTTTTTGTCAATTAATATGCTCTCCAATTTAGAGTATCTAAATCTCTCTAGTACTAATTTGATTGGTGAAATTCCGAGTAATATCTCATATTTGAGTAGTTTGACAACCCTCGATCTTTCAAAAAACCATTTGAATAAACGTATTCCTCCCTTTGGTACCAAGAACCTTCAAGTTCTTGATGTTTCTCACAACAATCTAAGCGGAGACATCCCATTGATGCTTTTAGAAGGACTCCGAGAGATGGAGAGGTTTAATTTCTCTTATAACAACCTAAGCTTTTGTGGTTCACAAATTCCCTCAGAAAACCTCCAATCCGCTTTCATTGGGTCGGTGAACAGCTGCCCTATTGCTGCAAACCCAGCCTTCTTTAAAATAAAATCTCATAAGCATAGAGGACTAAAGCTTGCCCTCGCTCTAACCCTCTCAATGGTTTGTCTACTTGTGGGTTTGCTCTTTTTAGCCATCGGATGTCGAAGAAAAACCAGAAATTGGGCAGTGAAACAGAATTCCTACAGAGAAGAACAAACTATCTCGGGACCCTTCTCGTTCCAGACCGATTCAACCACTTGGGTAGCTGATGTTAAGCAAGCAACGTCTGTCCCAGTTGTAATCTTTGAAAAGCCATTGCTTAATTTTACATTTGCAGACCTCTTGACTGCAACTTGTCATTTTGATCGGGGCTCATTGTTGGCAGAAGGGAGGTTTGGACCAGTTTATGGTGGACTATTACCGGGAGGAGTTCATGTGGCTGTTAAAGTTCTAGTCCATGGTTCGACTATGACTGATCATGAAGCTGCTAGAGAGCTTGAGTATCTTGGTCGTATAAAGCATCCTAATCTTGTTCCTCTAACTGGATATTGCTTGGCTGGAGAGCAGAGGATTGTGATTTATGAATTCATGGAAAATGGAAATCTGCAGAACTTGCTTTACGATTTGCCACTTGGTGTTCAAGCTACAGAAGACTGGACCACTGACACTTGGGAAGAAGATGAAAATAATGGGATACAAAATGTTGGGACAAAAGGATCACTAATAACATGGAGATTTAGGCACAAAATTGCGCTTGGCACAGCTCGTGCAATGGCATTTCTTCATCATGGCTGCTCGCCTCCAATTATACACAAAGATGTCAAAGCAAGCAGTGTTTATCTTGACTCAAACTTGGAACCACGATTGTCAGACTTTGGATTGGCTAGAATTTTTGGGAATGAGTCTGTCAACGAGATAGCAAGTGGTTTGCCAGGGTATTTGCCACCAGAGTTTCTACAGCCAGAAATCAGCTCTCCAAAGTCTCCGACTCCAAAATCTGATGTTTATGGATTTGGAGTAATTCTTTTTGAACTAATTACTGGGAAAAGGCCTGTTGAAGATGATTATCCAGATGAAAATGAAGCATCTTTAGTAAGTTGGGTGAGAGGTTTAGTAAGGAGGAATCATGCATCACGAGCTATTGATCCCAAAATACGCGGAACAGGACCAGATGAACAAATAGTCGAGGCTTTGAAGATTGGGTATCTATGCACAGCTGAAATTCCTTCAAAGCGGCCAAGTATGCAACAGGTAGTTGGACTTCTGAAGGATCTTGAGCCAATCACACAAAAATGAATACATCGAATAGGAGAGAATGTTCATTTTTTAACAAACTTTTGTTAGATCGTTTCAATTGATGGACTCTCCCTTGCTACCTTGAAGATATCGTGAAGCAGCCTTATTTTTGTTTGCAACTCTTGCCATTTTCTCGTATATGCTTTTGTTGGTTAGTATATGCTTGATTGATACACCGTAACTTGATCCTTAAAAATCATTTTGTTCATGCATTTTATTTGTTTGTTGATACTCTCTAATTTCTTGTCTGATAATATTGTCGACAAAAGTGCCGAGGTAAACGGAATTCTGGTATATCTATATTTATGCATTTCACATATAGCGTTTACAGAGAATAGAGATTATTCATGCATATTTCCCATTCTGCTAAACCGATAGATGCTCGTCGATGATTCTGAATACTTCAATAGATACACCCTTTATGTGGTAGTGTTTGTGTCTTCTCCTGGAGGCATTCGTTTGCCTTTGTATATTCTGGTGGACCAGGTGGTAGTTGTGGGTAAAAATGACAGTATTGAAAGAATCTGTAAGCAACCAATGGAGGAACACTGGTCTCAAGAGTGTGTACGTTTTTAACTATTTTGCAACCAGACTAATCGTACATAGTATTGAGATAACTGTAATGAATTCATAGAAACTAATTTCTGGTAAGAAATTATTATCCTGTGTCAAATTCTTCTAGTAGGAATATATCTTCTCTTCTGTTGGGATTTCAACGCGTACATTAAAGATTTGAAATCATGGTTTATTACAGCACTAGACATAAAGAATGTCTTGGACCTTGAAAATACACTGAAGTGACAATTTTACAACCATTCCCAATATATTGCCCTAATAGCAAGTAGGTCTTCAACCTTTTAAAAGGAGCAAGTTGGTCTCCATTCTTTCGTTATTTTTGTACAATCAGTCTCCAATCCATATAATTGACAAGACCCTCATGGAAAAATGTCTCATTGAGAACCTTTTGATATCTATTCAGGTCGAAAAGCAAAATCTAGCTTTATAAATTTAAACATACTTAAGAGTCACATTATGATTTGACAATGAACTTACGATATTAAAGACTGATCATGCAACTATAATAAAAGCTTGACGACCAACTATCTATTGGAGCCATAGTTCGGAGACACTAGTGCTTGCATTTGCTAATGACCAGAAACGGAATAAGCCCCTCGTACAGTGTCAGGGTTGAGATGGTAGCCTGTGATTGGATGTGTTAAAATTATTTTTTGTCCAACTGCCAATGAAATTTTGTCAAGTGTAAATCTGAAAAAAAAAAACCCCCGACAATGTAGCACAATTCGAGTGGAAACTTCCTATGATACTACAAGAGTGCATGCCAGTACTATACCAGATGTTGTAGAAGGACTACTACTAAATTTATCATTATATAATGAATTTTGCTACTTGTACATCGAAGTTGACACCCCGGTGTATAGTCTCCTCAAAAATAGGGGGGCCCACACCCATTAAAAAAATTGTGGGCTCCCTCTTTGTGAGGGGACTTGTACACCAGGAATACCCGATATACAAGTAGCAAAATCCTTACCTAATATAGTTTCATGTGTTAAAATTTAATATATGATTCCTGCCAAACTAGAATGACACTGAAGTATTGTGCTTACCTCATCTCCATGGGACACCAACCTAGTCAACATTGCCACGTTCTTGCAATAATTCAAATGGGATGGAGATAGGTTTCCAATCGTAAACAAATGTGGGATTATAGTCTCACTAATAATGATTAAAATGATATTATTGTATGACTGTTTTCATATGTTTGATTAAAGAATCTTCATATAAAATATTTGTAGGGAGCGGTAATGGCATTAGTCTCTTTGGTGAACCAAATAATCATATCAAATTCGCGAGCCTATCATAGATAGCCTTTTCTTTTTCCCAAAAAAAAAAAATGTATTCTTTAGAAACTTTCACGAGTTTTG
This sequence comes from Fraxinus nigra, assembly GCA_903798295.1. Taxonomy (NCBI): domain Eukaryota; kingdom Viridiplantae; phylum Streptophyta; class Magnoliopsida; order Lamiales; family Oleaceae; genus Fraxinus; species Fraxinus nigra. The sequence goes on from CAIGRH010188265.1 coordinate 10,739, forward strand.
AAAAAAAAAAAAATCGTAAAGAGATGAATGAAATACACTAATATTATCTTGTTTTTTAAGAAATAGTGTTATAGAGAATCTAATTCCGGACGAACTCCAGTAGAAAGGCGCTAGATAAGACTACCAAACTTGGCTTGATAAGACTACCACCTGGGAGGACTCGTGAAAAGAGCCATATAGGTAGAACCCCAAGCCTAATCTCATGGACTAAACTTATTTATTTTTATTAGCATGTACATATGCTAGGGGTGGCAAACAGGTCCATGGGTAGCTCGAGCTCATTTTCAGACGAGTCATGAGCCGACTATCTTGTTTTGAGTTCATGTGCCACGTTTGTTTTATTTTGAATTTTGAATTATTTTAACAAAAGGAGTTGGAGATGGACTTGTAAATGACTCGGCTCTATCCATAGGCCCACGAGTCAAAAGGTCGAATCGAGCTTAGTTTGTGAACACGAACTGAGCTCATGTGTCTAAGGGCCGAACGGCCAACAGAAGCAAATCAAATTTCTTGGAAAGCCTTAAAATGAAATGGAAATTACAGCAATCCTTTCAATTAGAGGAGGGTGGGACTCCCTCTTAATTACAAATTATTCTATTAATGGCTGAAACTTTTAAACCCACCAACAAAAAGTGAATTTTGAAAGACAAAATACCCCATTCAGATAATGCTTTGGAACAAGATTAAGGAATTATTCCTCAAATGTGTTGTGTGCGATATTGTCATCGTATTCCTTGTCAGAACTAAGGATTAGGGGTGAACACAGCCCAATTTTACGTGTCACGGTTTTAAAATTTTTCAAACCAAATCAAACCATTTTATTTTTCAAACCAGACCATTATTTGTGATTTGGTTTGGTTTTAATCCGCGATTTATCTATTAACATTATAATAATATATTTAAAATAAATTAAGATATAAGTTTAAATGAAAACTAATAACGTTAAAAATAAAAATAAAATTAAAAATTTCAATTTTTCAGTCAAATATTTCATCAACTTTTGTCAAGATTTACTTTAACTTGGTTTGATTTTAACTCAATATCGACTTGGATGTTTCAACAATATTCGACGTCACCAAGATGAATTATGTACAAGCAGCGATGCAAGTTAGCCGTTGCTTCTTTCGCTTGGATGGTCATGAATTGAGAAGGCTGTAATAGTGTATCTTATTGATCTTGGAGATGGAGCTTTAGCATTTTTGAGTGCTCTCACTCACTCGTCCGACTATAATGGAACTATTATTCCAGTCGCGACAATGTCAATCAATGGATCTAACACTCGTTCGCTCACTCGCATGGACACACATTTATGGTAGATAATAAAAATTGGTCATGGCTTTCCTCATTTCAAACACCATCCAAGAGATGCAACTTACAAGTACAAACAAAATCAAACCACGCCAAGTTCTTTCATAAAATACACACACAACACACAGAGATATACCTTTTTTTTCCTCTCTAATTTAATTTTTTTAAAAAACAGTTCGGTTCAATTTTTTGCGGTTTATGAAAATCAAAACCTAAACTAAATCGCTTTAAAACAGTTTAGTTTGGTTGAGGGAAAAAATCGCGAATCCACATGGACATGAACCAACTGGTTTGATACGATTTGCGGTTTCGCGATTTTGTTATTTTATTTTTTTGGAGTCCTACTAAGCATCAAGACATTATAAAAACCTAAAAATGTAACCAAAGCCAAACATCGTAAGCCTATGTTTGACAACTGTTATTTTAAAATTCTTTTTTTACACTCTTTTTCAATCACATTCACATAATAAATTGTTATGCACGTAAACCTAAAGTATTTCTTTACTTTTTAATCATACATTCTCCGAAAAATCACTATTCAAAACTCGGAATTTTTTTTTTCTCAAATAAGGATTGTCAAACAGGAGTTATCAAATTGATGTAGCATATATTTGTTCTCATACTCAGTAAGTTGATTAAGTAAAACTCTACACGAACAACGTTGCGTTGAAAAATGACTTGATTTTTCATTAACGATTGTTACCTGAGACCCAGCCACCACGACGCAACTAGCTAGGGAGAGTCAAGCTATAGATGTCGACAACTAGAAACAGCAAGTTTGTTGTTAAAGATATGGATCTTTGTTCGTGGAGTCTTGTGTTCGCAATTGGTTTGTGTCACTAGAATCAGAAGGCTAAATGTGCGCGGAAGTTATTTCAAGATCACTTTTCAATTCCACATCACTCGCGGAATGCTTACTTTTAATTGAAGACGCGTGATCAGGGGCGGACCTACTTGAGGACAAGTGGGGGCTGCAGCCCCCACTCAATTTTCAGATTTTCCGATTTTTCTTCAGATTTTCAGATTTTTTTTAGTTTTTTTGTCTTAGGTTTTTTTAAGTTTTCAAATTTTTTTCCAAGGTATTTTTTTTTGTTTCGCCCCCATTAAACTTCTTTCCTGGGTCCGCCCTTGCGCATGATCACACATAAATTATTGGTAGAAATTATTCGTACAATTTTGCCATTGCAAAATTCAATCCCTGTTTGGTGTAGATTAAAACTCGATTTTTAATAGATTTTGATAAAATAAGTGATTGAAATGTTATAAATCGTATGAAATATGCAATTAAAATTAATTGTTGACTTAAACTTAGATGTTTTAATTATGACCAAACATGGGCTCCATAGTTGGCATTGAAATAATTAAATCACATTTTTATCCGTTTGGTGTACCATCAATTACATAATAAGATGCATGAAGCATATAATATTACATATTTCACTTTGGCAATAAGAAATTTCAAAACAAAATATTAAATATTGCTTAAATCAGATTAGTGATCTGATAAAAAAATAAAGTTTTACACAAATAATCGGATTAAATATTGTCTCGTGCAATCATGCCTTGATACAAAATATTGTATATGTTGGATTTAATTGTTTAAAAAATAACCAAACTTTAAAACGTTGTTATAGCATCATTGAATTCTATCAAAATGTTATGAATAATAATACTTGTACATAATTGTTTACATAAAGATGAGTTGTCAAAACGAGAGTATTTCTTTTTTCCTTTTTTTTTTTTTAATTTGGTTAAATAAATTTTGACCAAATCACATTTCACTTCATCATGTAACACAACCGAAATATTATATATCCATTGCTAGGCGCTAGTTAAGATTCGTTAGTTGGTTTGGGGATCTTTTAAAAATTAATCATAAAATATTTAATAAAAAAAATGATAACTAAACCACCAATTATACTTGACAATAACCTATAATTATCGATAAGTTATATGGATTTACTAACATCGCCACCATATTATTGATGAACGTCTATCAACAATTATCGAAAAATAATTTTGTCCGGAGATGTTGTGGACATCGCAAATGGTACCTTGGTCGTTTATTGTCCAAGTCAATAATGAAATTTTTCCGAGTGATTGATGAAGATATTTTGACAAAAGTTTCAACTACATTTTAAAATGAAAGTGAGGTTGCCATGATGCAATCCAAAGTTCAAACATTTTTGGAAGAATTAACTTGTATTTGAGCAAGTAAAGAAGCCCAAAACGTTAAGGGTCGATTTGATTGACAAAGGTGGAAATACTTTTCAATTCCATGTAAGTTGGAAAATAAAAATTCAATTACATCATAAGAATGCATTTTTCATGAAATTGGCGAAAAAATAAACTTAAATTGATTGTACATTGGAATTTGAACCCCATTTCCATATTTGTATCAAACAGCCAAAGTAAAAATTGAATTATTCGAATATGACATGTTCCATGAAATTTAAATCAATAAAACGAACCCTAAAGGTAAATCTATTGCCAATAAAAAAATGGCAAAAAATAAAAATAAAAAAATAGTGGTAGTAATAGAGTTTGTGTAGGACTAATATATCTGTAATTCCCCAACATAAACTAGGATTACCACTATAAAAACTAGTACTAGGAATATTTGTCATCTAAAAGTTAAAAAGTCAGAAATTCTTGAAAGAGAGATGTCGGACGAGGAACACCATTTTGAGTCGAAGGCTGATGCAGGTGCCTCCAAGACTTTCCCTCAACAGGCTGGTACCATCCGTAAGAATGGTTACATAGTTATTAAGGGCAGACCTTGCAAGGTGGACCTCATTCTTGTCTCTACATATTTGTGTTTTGATTTGTTTCTTTCATTAGTTCTTTACAGATTTTGTAGAAAGATTTGATTTTTATGTTTTCTTTTTGAATTTTGGCGTCTAATTTCAACTGGGTTTCTGTTAAATTGTTCAGGCTCTCAATCCATCCCATACATAGTAACATATATGCATTATAGTATATAATTTGTGAAACAGATTTAATATTGCTGCTATTCGTTGTTATCTTCTTTCTTTCTATTCTCAGAGCTAAATATTGTATTTATCTAAAGGTGATTATCGTCTGAGCTTGCTTTTTGCTATACTTTTTTTTAAGGGAAAATTTTGGTTTCCTCATTTTATAATCAATCCAGTTACATTAGTTAATATTTTTGTGTCAACTAGGATATTCTCTCTAATCACATCAAGTTTGCAATATAAATTTTTTTTTACAAAAATGTGAAGATTCGAAAACTCTTCGAGTTCACTATGCATATTTATGTCTAGCTGATACGAGACTAGTTGAAGATGGTGTTAAGAACCATGAATTTTATAGGCATTGAAAATTTGTTACATATTTATGAGGCTGAACCTGTGTTAAGCAAACATGTTTTCTTGCGAAAACATCCTCAATATGTTCTGTTTTGTATGCAATCTGTGATGCTTCTTCTTCTTTTTTTCCTGATTTTTTGTTTATGCTCTATTTTTTCGGGTCTTGCAGGGCCTTAGGCTTTCTTTAGATTATAATGCGAGAGTATGCTAATCAATTCCTTTTCTTCGAGTAAAGCAATTGACTAAAATATTTGTATCCCTGTCCAAAATGACTTCGGGTTTTATGTCTATCTGTCCTGCTTCCCGGAAACATATTGTTCTTTCTTGAAATCTGGATAGGAATTCTATTCCACGACCTAATTATAGTCCTTGGTGTTCAAAATATGCATACCAGTTTTTCTATAGATTTACATGTTATATATTTGTGCCTTTTTTGGAATCTATGGTATATGTTATATATAGACATTTTCATTTCAAGAAACGAAATACTTTTGTATCTTTGTATTGATAGACATTAATATTAGTGTTTTGCATATGTAACATATATTGATGTGTTTGCTGTCACGAGGGTAGTGTAGGTGTATCCTCTAACCATATGTCCAGATGAAACATTATGTCAAACATTTTTAAAACTAGCACCATTTGGCTCTAAAAGTGAGAATCATTATCTCCCCCGAGACATTGTTAAGAGATAATTGAGGTTTTTATCATTTATGCAATTATTTTGATAGGTTGTTGAAGTCTCCACCTCCAAAACCGGCAAGCATGGACACGCAAAATGTCACTTTGTTGCAATTGACATATTCAACGGCAAAAAGCTTGAAGATATTGTTCCGTCCTCCCACAATTGTGATGTAATAACTTTTTTGTTTATTCTTTTGTTATTTTTGCTTCTCTTTACATGCAGGTTTGAGTGATCTTGTGTTGACGTGTTCTCTTAGGTGCCCCATGTCAATCGTACTGATTATCAGCTCATCGACATCTCTGAAGATGGTTTTGTAAGTCATTTCATTATTGAATGCTAAACTAGATGGGATCTGTTGTTTTTTGCATTATGCTTTTACGCTTTGCTTAAAAGTTTATGCACTGACCCACTAAAACAGTGCTTGTGTGTTTCATGAACTTAAAATTTGATCTTAGGGTGAATTTGAATATCATAATTATTTCATCGTTCTGTCCAATGAGTCGTCACTCTGTTTCCTGCATTGAATATGGGCTGCTTGGAAATCTATTTTCTTAACAAAAAATATTGAACATTTGGATTTTCACGATTTGTAGGTTTCGCTTCTCACTGAAACCGGGAACACCAAAGATGACTTGAAGCTTCCGACTGATGAAAATCTGCTTGGCCAGGTGGGCAGATTCTATTACCAGTAGTGAATAATTTACGAAGATATTTTCGTGTTTGTTAGTTAAATTCCTTGCATTTGAGGCTTTTAAATTTTACTTTGTGAATAATGAACTTCGGTTTCTGTTGTATGTAGATTAAAAGTGGTTTCGAGGAGGCAAAGGATCTCGTGGTGAGTGTCATGTCTGCAATGGGAGAAGAGCAGATCTGCGCCTTGAAAGATATCGGTCCTAAGAACTAATTACTGTCCTGTTTATTATAGAAACTGGCTCCTAAAACATTTACTTAGATGTAATCTTGACGCCATTTTAAAAAGTATTTATCTGTTGATTCCCTCCTGGGGAAAACTTGATTTGTGGCAGAACTTATTTATATACCTTCTAGTGTGTATTCTTTCATTTCAACATTGAGCCTCGCTGGTGAGCTCTTTTCTCCAGCGGATATTCAATTATGATTGAGGTAGATTTATTGAAAAAGTTATCTTGTTCACTCGTTAGCATCTAATCTTATTAAAGGGTTCAATTATTTCGAGGTAGACTTGATCGTTTTTAACTATCTGAGCAGCTATCAGCTCAGTTTTAACTCAGTGTTATTGAAAAATGGAAAAATTGCACCAGTTTTCTACTAATTACTTTGGCGGTAAGTTAGTGTTCAACCTTCAAACAATTTAAGTTTCTTTATAGTGCCCTTCACACGTGATAAAGAGTTTTAAAACGTAGAAATGAATGATCTGAGTAGCAAGTTAGTGTTCAATTTTCAGAAAGGTTTCTTTACAGTGGCACAACTAGTAAGACCGTTTAATGACGGAAATTGTCCAAATCTCGATTCATCATTACCCAGTCTTTCACATGTGATAAGAGTTTAACATAGAAATTAATGATTTCATATAAATTTAAGCGATTTTTTTAGTGAGGACTGATTATATAACTGCAATGGGAGATGATCATTCCAACTCAAGGGTTTATGATCAACTCACTACAAATGGGTTACCCCTCTTTGGTGCACATTTTGAGTTCAAGAATGAATTTTTTTTGTTTGATGTGATGAAGAATATGTGGTTGAAGAAGAAG
>CAIGRH010188266.1:0-10470 GCA_903798295.1 Fraxinus nigra
TACCTCCTTGCGGTCTTCCATGTTAACAAATCTTGGATTTTCTTGAAAAAATACAGACCTTATTTTTTTTTTTCAACAAATGGGTTTGCTTTGGTTTTTGATTTGAACAATGCAAAGATCAGTAAAATGAAGAATATAGAGAGACTTTAAAGTTGATAGAGCAAAACCAAAAACAGAAAGATGACAGCAAATGTAGTATTATTGTAGTTCTGTCTTGTTTCCTAATATTTTCATTATACTTATATGCAGAATTGCCACCACACGGTTTGGCTTTTTCTGCTCTACTGGACTTTGCCCTTTACAAGCTCCATGCTAGCTGTGATTTCTTAAGCACAATAAATAATCTTTTGTAATGCAAAATCAGACAAGAAAACCTCTAGGGACACGTAACCATTTTTCTTAGCCAATAGAACAGCTGATCACTCCTAGTCCCATGTTAATAGGAGTTGGACTTCTTTTTTCGATGACAACAAAAAATCTTCATTTTATGTAAGCGTTTCCAAGCATACATTAAGCCTTTGTCTGAGCTCCATTTTTCCGAAGACTATATTTTCAAAATTCATTTTCAACCACGTCGTCTCCGATAAAATAATTTCACGTAAATATAATTCTTTTCTAATTTTTTAACCATATTTTCCAATAATAATAATAATAATAATAAATCACTATTTCAAAATACATTTTTTTCCAAAATAGGGTTCAAACAAGGGCCAAATTGATAGTTTGACAGCGCATAACTTAAAAAATGTTTTTGAATTATCGAAAGAAGACTGAAGCCATGGTTAGAAACCAGAAAATAAAAATCAAAGGTAACAATTGCATGGTGTTCCGGGCTACACGAAGAAGTTTTACACATTTTAACGCGTATTAACCAGAGAGCCTCGACCGGGCTCTAAAAATGAATGGAAGTTCATCTCTGAAAACACATTATGCCAATATACTTTATGTCTTAAGAGATATTCAGTCAACTGAATAAGTATTGAGATCTTCATACGTTAATATCTGTACGCTTTGATCTCGACCCACTTATCTCTTGGTAGCCCGTCAATGCAAATCGTGGGATGTTATAATTGTCTGGTGTTGACATCGGCTTCTGTGGATAAAGCGTGGGAGGTGGCGTCAGGTTGTGCTGAGCCGGTAGCGGAGGAAGCACATTGTACTTGTACTGGTCGCCAATCAAACTGCAATTGAAAGGAGATGCAGAAAATAATTGAACAAGGTTAACAAAATATCCTTCGGGGTTTTTTTATTTTTAGAAGTTTCATGCTTCTAATATCAATGGACACTGAAGCTCGACCAAAGTGCATTTCGTTCCTCATAAGCATGTGATACCCGAGGGTGAAAATTCGAACAGCATAAGAAAAGCCACCGAAATATGTGGAGTGCTATTAGCAAAAAAATTGGGATAATTTGAATATGTCATCATGATTATGCATCATACTATGTAAGACTAGTTCATAAGCTTTTATCGAAAAATATACCAAAAGTTTCCTCAGCAGCGTTTTTCACGTTATACCTGGAATTCATGTTCCGCTGATCCTCATCACTCGAAATCTCACTTGATTGTCCCAATGATTTGGGAATTGAGGTCGACCAATGGCTGGCGCCAGGCAATTCATCTGAAAAGTATCTTCGCCTAATCAACTGCATAAAACATACAATTTTATCATAGTTCCATAGAGAACTTGAAACACGGTGTAGAATGGGAAAAACAGACCATTCGAAAAAATTTCATCATAGCTTCTTTATCATATCTCGCTTCTTTAGCAGCCTGTACCCATCAAAAGACAATTCTAACTTAGTCTGCAAATAAGGATATACAACATAAGCAATCTTAATATGTTGAAAAATTGATGCTGCAAATAACATCGTGCTTATCTTCGTTGGAAACAATGTTTAAATAATATACATGTGATTTAGAGCATGCAAATGTCCAGGATTCAAGTTTCACTGCCACCCATTTCAATAAAATTGTGCACGTGTTAGGCTTTGATGAGAAAATACAAATCCAACCTACACGTGAGGGGAACGTGTTGAAGACAATATTTAAACGATATAAATGTGAACTTATCTAATTGCTTAAACTTTTAGATAAAGTGGTTCAACAATCTTATTAATTGAAAACTTCCTAAGATTCACTTTAAACACTACCTTTAATGGCATTTACTCTTTCCTTTTGTTTGGTACACGGTATTGTACATGACTAGAAAATAAAATGAACAAGATTTTAGATTCCTTTTATAATTATTATTGTGCAGTGCTATCCAATCTTCCCTATGAAATATGCTAGCTATGTATGTCAGGAAGACAGTCACAGGTGTATAGTTTAGCAGCTGTATTTCTGAACCAACAATGTTTACTCTGAATACCACATTATTTTCTAATCAATCTTACTGCTAGAAGGCCTCCACTGCCCGGGAAGCTCTCCATCAATGGGAGTTCCTCACTCGATGGAAGTAATCCTTGCTTCTCAACCCACTGGCGAGCAACATCAACAAGATTTCCACTGCTCCCTCTTGTATTCTTTTTTGTAGCAATATCTGCTTTGTTACCGATAACTATATAGGGAACAGGAAGGCCACCTGGACCTCCAGATGCTAAAGGAGCCAAGAATGTCCCTGTTGCTGCAATCTCTGCTGCCCACTTCTGCAAGCATGTCTTCGTCCTTCTTTGTGAAAGATCATGCACAAACATTACACCTAAATCGAAGTTCAGGCAAATAAGAAAGGCTCGTGATCAGGAATATCCCAGTTAAAATGCATGGAAATTCAAGCATAATTCTATTTGGAACAAGCAAAAGACTCATTATTTACCATTGATTTGTGAATAGAACAGGGACCGGCAATCTCTGTATCGTTCATGCCCTGATACATCCCAAAGTTCAATAAAAAAATCTCTCTGTACATCACCTTTGATGCTCGTTGAGGAGCTACCGGAAGTTCCATACGTAATATGCTGCATTAAAGACACAGAATAGATCATCAAAGATATAAAAGCTTGTTTGTCACTGTTTATAATCAGTCAAGCTAACTTCTTATCCACACATTTCGTAGGACCCATAAGTAATATCCACTTATCCACCATTCATTTCTATCTATTTATTATTTAAATTGACTATAATCACTTCCCAAACCTGCACTAATCTAGTTTTAGCTATCAAATAATTGTAACAAACAGAAGTCTTACCTTCACGCCAACCACACAGCCAATTGTTTGAGGAGGTCGGGCAATGGAAGAACCTTTCATAATCAGATGAATGAGAGAAGTTTTCCCGACACCTTCAAAAAGATCGAGAGGTCAATATGGATTTCACTGTTGATGAAATATTATATAATATTATTTGACATAGCTGATTTGTAAATATTATATGAAACAAGGCTAAAAGTTCTACCACACAAACCTAGAATTTGAACATCAAGTTATGCTCAGCAGAGTTCGAACATTAACCTTCTCCATATTTTTATATTTCCAGAAAGACTTGCATATCAAAATAAAGAACATTCATTTGCTGGATTTCTTGGTTTTTATTCAGTAAACAAATGCATATACAGTGTTCAAAAGAGCAAAAACATNCAATATGGATTTCACTGTTGATGAAATATTATATAATATTATTTGACATAGCTGATTTGTAAATATTATATGAAACAAGGCTAAAAGTTCTACCACACAAACCTAGAATTTGAACATCAAGTTATGCTCAGCAGAGTTCGAACATTAACCTTCTCCATATTTTTATATTTCCAGAAAGACTTGCATATCAAAATAAATAAAATTCATTTGCTGGATTTCTTGGTTTTTATTAAGTAAACAAATGCATATACAGTTTTCAAAATAGCAAAAACATTTACGTTTTTTTTTTTTTTTTCGGATCCAAAGAACGAAAATGGTACCTAAGACATTCTAGCAGAGCAACAAATGCACTGTTTCACTTGTCTGAAATATGGACCCATGTGCAGGAAAATATTCATAATCACTTGACTACATTCCCAAAAATTGACCTTTTTAATCATGTATCGGAGAATGCTCCTAATATTACAAACAATGCATGGGGACATTGCAGCATATAGCAGCGATCATCAACAGGAAAATCATGGAACCCAAGAATTGTGCTTATTAGGTTGATATATTTTAAATTTTATATTATAGATAGAGACATAGACATAAAATAGAAAAAAAAACCAATGAGTGTCTGCTTAAATAACATCCATTCCTCTGGGATACAGTTCATTGCAAGTGTAAGCTGTGATGCCTCTTAGTCTCAAAACCATTTCTTTTACTCCAAGTCTCCAATGCCCTTCAAAGTGACCACAATACTCGATCCTAACCAATTTGTAGACCTTTACATATACATGTTTACCCGAGCATTAAAAATCTTACATTACTCTTTCTGCATTTTATCAAATACAACTGAAACCATTTCATATAATCTCCAAAATCCTCCCCCACAACTTCCATCACAATCCACCCTGACCAAATATGCATATCTTGAAAATTTTCCAAGTTCACTCACTGCAGGCAAAGCCTTCTGTCTACAATGTACATCACTCCTTCCCATATGGTCCTTGTTGTCCAGAATTTCTATTTATTATATTTACACTGGATACTTTCTGTACTATAGAAATTACAATTTATGATTATATCTAATATCACAGTCCAATTATTTCATTTTAAATTAAAGACATAATAATTCATCAGTAAGGTGCTTAAATCCTATTGTAATTATCATACAAGTTTCGGATCACATTTTTTTTATAACATAAAGTGAAGTATCAGGTACCTATTCAAAACCAAAACTAATTCTCATGCATGTCATATCTGTACATAAATTAACTCCAAAATTTTATTCTAAGCTCATAATAATCCATTCTAGCATTTTATATTTCAAGCCCTTGCCCCCTTCAGATATTAATCAAATGAATCAATTCTATTATTTCTTCTCACTACCATGCATTCACATATTGCTAGTCAAAAGATCACAAACAGAGGGACTATAGTTTGTGCAAGGAATGGAGGCAGATAAAATTGTAAACTAAGGTGGGCTTCACCCCTTGGCCCTTGCCCCTGGAAAAAAGAGGGCCTAAATTTTTTTCTTCGCACACATATTTCATGACAGTTATAAATAATTTTATAGCTGGCCCTTCAAGTGTTTTACAAGAACAGGACTCCACTAATTGAAAATTATCATAGATTCATGGAAAAACCATCAAATTTAAGGCTTTTTGCCCATTAAAGTTAGAATAGATATATCTAACACTCAAAAGCAGCTATATAAGATGAAAATTAAAACTAACTAATTCCTCGTTAGGTTTGCCTTCCTTTTAATTCCTCTTCAGGTTTGCCTTCCTTTTAATTCCTCTTTAGGTTTGCCTTCCTTTTATATTTCTGTTGTAGGATAAAACGCTAGTTAAAAGGAATGGAAAAAAAGTCTAATTTTTTAGACAAAGTTAGTCCAAACCTTTCCTCAAGTCAATAATGCATACCCCGTAAAAACGTACACCCAGCCACTTCTCTCTCTTTCCTACTTTACTTTTTGTCATTTTTCCAGAGTTTTCATCAGGCATCCATCTTTTGGTGAAGCTAGAGTTGAGGGTTAGGTGGTACAAATTACAAATTATTCCTTTCTTGTGTTTTCTTTCAATGCAACGCTCTACTTGATCTCACCATACAACTTGTAAGAATGAGCTCATGATGGATAATTTTAGAGTGATATATCCACATATCATTTCATCCTCATCCTCATCCTCAAGTCAACTTCAATTAACTACGAAATTATGCATGATTGGACCTACAAGACATGAATACTCAACTTTCTTGATCAATGTGTCATCCAGCTTATTAAAAATTGGGTCAGCCATGTAGCAACACAATAATATTTTCGAATGAAGAAAGCAAGATGAACAGAATCGAAACAATCAATGTAATAATCTTTACACCCAATAAATAGAAATCAAATTAACATCTAATCTTAATTTTAGTTCTATGAACCGTTCGACACCCCGTATTTTCTTAGGAGCAGTGAAGACTAATTTTCCTCCAAAAAGGAGATAGCCCAGTCACCTCCAACACTATTTTAGATCTCTACTAAGATTTTCACACTTGAAACCAGCCAAATGTCTATGAACTGTAACCTGATAGCATGCACTCAGAAGGTTAATGCAATTATTTTTACCTATAAAACATCCACCAATAGCATTCTTCTGTTTAACATAGAACTGTGATAAAATTAAGTCTCCATTAAGCAAGAAACAGGACGTCCATATTATATTAAACTTGAACCCACAAAGAAATTATATTATATTTTTATAATGAAACAGTCAAGACAATTTTGCCATTTAATATGGACACTAACCTAACACACTAGGACACCTCACTAATTATTTTACCAACTCTCAGCACTTCCCACTCACTATCTCCACTAACTCTCTCTTCAGTTTCTCTCTCTCTCTCTCTCTCTCTCTCTCTCTCTCTCTCTTACACGTAATGCGATACAGCAAGGTGTATATATAGATGACAATGTCGGTGGCTTCCTTCTTCTACATATTTCTATTATGTCGGTGAAGACACATTCCTAATTCTAGATAATTCCCTTCACGACGTGGAGATAAATGGTACAGAAGCCATTCTACAATCTTCATCTCTTGGTTGAAGTGGGTGGTGATTTTTCAGCCCATTTACAATCCAAAAGCATTAGAATTTGAGGTCCCCATATCGTCATAAAATCTACTTAATCCCTCAAGTGAATACACACACTAAAGAATACATCAAATTACCTTCTATAATTCTGCAGTCTCAAGCAAAATACAAACTTCAAGTAACAATATCAATAGATTAAACCCCATCCACCATCCCCCAAAAAAAATAAATAAATAAATAAATAAATAAAATGAAAAAAATTATTAATCAATATACGAAGATTAGGGTAAAATTGATAAAACAATAGGATTTTTAAGTTACCTGAATCTCCAACAACAAGCACTCTGACTTGCCCACAAGGAGGTCCACCATTCCCATTGTTCTCCCTTTCCTTTTCGCTCCAAAACATATTTCCTTCCTCCAACCCCAAGAATATTTGCAAAATGCCCAAAGGATTTCAACACACTATTTACTCAAGTCCCATAAATAAATACACTATATCTCAACGAAAACCAGTACTTTCTCGAAGTTGATCTTTTATATTCCAGCGCAAAAACCCATATCAAGCCCAGAATAAGAAAATGGAAAGATTCAAGAATCCAGCATTGTAAATCCCCATAAAAAATGTTCAAAATAGAAGTAAATAAGATCTGAAAGAAATGCTTAAAATATTGTAGTACTATATTATCAAACAAATCTTGGGGTATTGTACATTAAGAAATGACAGAGAATCAGAGATGAAGGAGTGATCTGAAGGGCAAATGTGAATGGAGTGAACACAAAACGAGAAAAATTGGTTTGATCTGTTATTAGAATACCTCGCGCGCTGTGTACGAGTAGCAATTTAACCCAATTCTATTGCAATGTTTCGAAAATAGTCCAACTCTAAAAGATAAAAGCGTTAAAAAGGATAAATAGTTAAATTTTGGTGGTCAAAAGTACATTTGATTAACATTGAAAATATATACTAGAAAATAAAATATTTTTCTTGTTTTGAGAAAAACAAAAACCCACTCTCACAAAGAAAATATTTTCCTTAAAAACAAGAAAAATTAAGCATATTTTTAAAAGTCGAAAAATATTTTTCATGGAAAAAATAGCTATCAAATACATCAAAGTATGAATTTAGATGAAAAACTGACATTTTTCATGAAAAATAAATGCAATCTAACACATTATAGCCCTGTCTGGTGGGGATTTTGATTTTGGAAAATTGATTTTCTGTCCATTATCTTCTAACACATAAGACACAGATGCTGGCAGCTTCCTTTGATTTTTTGACCGTTGGACAAGTTAACGGTAAAAATATTAATTATAATCCACTTAAAAATCCCTTCTAGACAAGCTCTATAAATGAACCAAAATAATACAAAATTTTGAGTTCTTATAGTAAATCGTCTTATTTATTTCATATCGATTCTCAATTTTTTCGATAGAATCAGCTAGTCTTGTCAAATTCTTAAAACATTGTTCTATTAACAATGGTCACATATGGCTAAAAATATTGTTTGTGTAAAAGTATTCAAATCAAATAACTCATTTTTAGGAACTTCAATTTTAATTATTTTCATTAATAAAATGTTAAATGGACGCTGACGTTACAAAAAAAAGTGATCACATTTGTTTTAGAACATTTTATATTTCGTTCAAATGCAATGAGGATAGAATGGCATATATAAATTGGTATAATCAAACTTAAAAATCCCTCCATAAATATGTTGAAATTTTGAAGGTGATAATAAAAATTTTGACATTTAAATTTAGGGTGTGTTTGAGCCACATTATTTTGAAAGAATGTATTCTGTAATAGTAGATTGATGGAAAATGTGTGATTGAAAAATAAGGAAAAATCATTGATGTGATGTAAAATATTATTTTTATTGAAAATGTGTGGTTGAAAATGAGTAGAAGAATGATAATGAAATTTTTTACCAAACAGTGACTTAATAATGTTCCGTTTTAAAATAACAACTCAAAACCCCTTTTTTTTTTTTATTTTCTCCATACCTTTTGCCCCTTGCTTAGTTTTAGCTATGCGAGACGTATTCCTCCATCGATGTGCAAGGGGATATATAGTATTCACGACAAAATTCCTTCTTTTAGTTTCAAACTCTATTGTTCATCGATGCGTTGCACCTAGAGATGTAAAATTAGTGGCAAGGTAGCTCGACTCTTGTTTGGTTCTAGGAAACTTATGTGGTGATTCCTTTTCTAGAATTTTGACTTCAAGTTAAGACTTTATTTGATTTCGCTTAAAAGTTGATAAAAATTGAGTAAAATTCAACAATTAATATTCAACCCATTAACCAAAGTCAAATGAAAATATTGTCGACTCATTAATCAAAGGACTAGCTAGAAAGCTAGGTAGAAAAATATCAAAGTGGATGAGGTTGATGCCTATTAAAAATCTATAATTGAAATCCAACCTTACGATTGGAGATTTCATGGACAAGTTTTAATGAGGACAACAAAGTTATTGGAGCAGACTGTGGGGTAATACTGCATTGGATTTATTTCAAACCCCTCCTTATCATATAATAGTACCTATTGTATTGATTGGACGATGAGCTAAGGCTCTTAATGCTTTCTATGCCCGTTATTCAATGGGAATGCTTAGATACATTGCACTCTTGATATAAACATCTATTTGAGTGTGGAAGTGGGATCTCTTCATATGAGAATTGAAGCTAATTTTCTATAGCACTTAAAGAAATGGAAAATTCATGGCCAAAATGAACACAATCATGAAACTCAATTATTGTCTTAGAAGTTATGCGTGTGTTCTATCGTCTTATGTTTGCAACCATAATTTAGATTCAAGACACAGTTCACTCTACAATTGACAAACTCAATAGGATATACAAAGTCAATTTCTAGTCGAAAAACATCTAAATCTGCATGATTTCTTTCGCACTCCAGAATAATATTTACATTTATTTTATATCTTTTATGCTGGTTGTGTTAGATATATATTATCTTTTATGCTGGTAGTGTTAGATATATCTTTTATGGCTAAGCGATTCCAGTCCTCGGAGGATTACTCAATCTGTGACTGATGCAAGAATACCAAGGATCGTGAAACACTCATTGAGGTATAGAAGCTCTGATACCATAACAGGTTGTAAAAAGTAGAGAGAAATGTTGAAAGCTTTGTGTTTTTCCATTTATTATGAATACAGAACATAGATACAATCATGCAATTAAGAACCATAGTTTGAGGATTCTATGGAGGGAGATATGTGGAAATATTCTTTCTTGCAAATTCTAATTGTGAGATTGGGCAACAATGAAAAGTTACAACGAACATGCCGTGTATCTTTTCATTGTTGTCCAATAACAAGAAGATTAATTCTCCTTATCCAACAATAATATGCACAACATCAATATACCAGATTTCAGTTCCTGTTTTAATATTAAATAATCTATTTATATTATATTGCTCTAGTTCCGAGGCAGTCAAATCAAGATGAGGCTGCAAAAAAAAAAAAAAAGGGAACCATCTATTGATAGTGCTTTCCACAGGAAAAACTGTTTTTGGCCGAAAGTGAAACCATCTGCCTCCTTTGACAAGAGGCCAGTCAATAGCAGCAGCCAAATCGATAGTCCTTCAGGGATCTATGGCACTGAACAAGTCATAGTTATGGTTCAGAAGCAGAAGAGAAACAGAGAGATGAAGGTTGGTGTAAATTCCATTCATCAGTAGGCATTTGGTTATTGCAATACACCACACAATTTGGGATTTCATGGTTGTGCACTCCTTCATAGGTTGTTATCACATATCTTGAGTCCTCCCTACTCCTTTCTACCCTTTTCTTCACATTGCATCCGCCATTT
>CAIGRH010188326.1:0-10570 GCA_903798295.1 Fraxinus nigra
ATTCACGAGTTTGGATTCGGGTTCAGTATTAGGTCCAGTTCTGATTCAAGTGGTCGATGGAGATGGCTAGCGGTGGCAAATTTCTAGTTTTAGGTGGAGGGAGGGGTGGGGTTGGGGTCGATGAAGAAGATAGTTTCCCCTTTTTATTTTTATTTTTTATTTTTTTTGTTTTTGATTTAAGTTTTTAATTATTTTATAGGGAAAATATTAAATTACTATTTTTCCCTGTTAAAATTGGTTAAAATATGGTTCTGATTAATTTTTTGGATCAAATAATGACGGATTGGATGGAAACCGTCCAGAGGAGCCTCAGCTATTACAATTTGAAATGTTTGAGGTGGCGGCTGCAACGATTGAAAGATTAGGGAAAAATCCGCAACTATTTGAAAGATTTGAGACCTCACCTGCAATTATCCCTTATTTTATGTAAAATAGAGGTGTCAAATCACACATACACGACCTACTATGTAGTGGGGCCAAAAGTGGAACACCATTTTGTTTAGGAATGCCTTTCGCACACTCTTTTCCTGGCATGATTATTGACACCGTATATGTAGGCAAGTATTGATTAGGTGAAAAAATTGTCAAAAATTTAAATTGTTCAATAGTGTGTTGTCACGTGACACAAAATAAATATGATATCAAAGATATCGTTGACAACAAAAAAATGATACCAACAGATGTCTGGCCCACTCCTGCCACGTCAAGCGCTGATCTGGCGCGTTTATACTAGATTGTGGACGGTAACCAAATCTGAATGGACGCGAGAGGCGCTTTCTGGCAAGAGATTGTGATGTTCGGACACCGACAATTTTTTTGACGACAGCAATCGCGCTATCAACAAGTGCTCAACGAATTTCCTAAGATAACTCTTTATTTTTGTCCGTTGAATATGTGGAAAGATAGATATAATATAAGATGACTGAAATTTCGTGTTCAAATCTCAATGTCTAATTGCAACTTGGATTTGTAATACATGTAAATAACAAAGTGTGTAAATCTCTCTAAATCTTTGTGCCTCTTTTTGGGAAGGAAGGTAAAGTTCTCTTTCCAAAGGAAGTATGACCCTACAAGTTGGGCCCAACCATTGGGGGCTAGCTGGGCGGGAGCAAGTCCGTACAGCCTAAGGACGGCTCAGAAGAATGGGTGAAGTGGCAGATGAAGCCCAGCCTTCAAAAGGAATTCATTGATGGCGATGCACCCCTGCCTAGAAAAACAGGCTCGCTCATAAGGGGAAGGGGACAAAAGTTCGATGTTATAGGGTATCCTATACTTTTCTCTAAAGGTGGCAGATGGGTTGGATCAACGACAGAACGGATTTTTGATGCCCCCAACCTACACTATCATCGTCCCTAGTGGCTTCCCCAGATACTGAGGCACCTCGACCTGCCTTAACAGCCCTTCTAAGGTCGACCATACTTTTTATTTGGATTCCTAATTCGCTAGCCAACTCAGTAACGTCTACATCACTCCTAGAAGAAGCCATTAATTCACAAATGCAACCCAAAATTCAAGAATTCGAAAGGATCACAGATCAATTACTTACAAGTTTTCCAGAGAACCTTAGAACAAAGAAGTCTTGGAAGCACGGGTTGAACAAAGAACCAAGGAGAGGAAAATGCTTTGGGGAACTTCGAAATAAAAAAGTGCAAAAGTTCTTGGAAGGAAGCGGAATGAGAACTTGTGAAATTCTGGGAGGATAATGAGATAGAGATTCGTGCCAAAGTAGGAAGGTTTTCAATAAAGTTTAAGCCCTTTTTATAGGCAGACAAGCTTAAACCCAACTATTGAATCCGGATCCTGGTCATCCAACCATCCACTGTGAGGCCTTAATCTGAACCATCGATGACCTCTAGCACTTCGTTTTCAAGGATCGAGATCTAAGTATGGTTCACACACGTCCACATGCATCTGAAATTCGTATAACAACCATCATTGCGCATTTAATGTGGCGACTGGCGCGCGTGTTGAAAGTTGCACCAGAATAATTGCTCTCTCTTGGAAATTGGAGGAAACATCAAATCATTGTGGCGTAACAATTAAGAGCGCCTCGTACCCCCATAATCTTTAGAAAGGTGTAAAACCCCTTCAAAGTTCCCAATCTGAAACTACCATTTCGCAAACGGACCCTATCACCTTTAGAAATCAACGAAGACGCTTCGGCTCAATGAAAGCACTTCGGATCATTCAAAAGCACTGCATCAAATGCCGAAGTAAACAGCTTCGACCATCTATAGTGGAGGGCCCTATGAAGGTAGTAATGTTTTGTCCTTCAAGGAGTAATGCGATACGTAGTAACTACCAAATAAGTCACTTCGAAAAGTACCTGCAGATGGTCTACACAAGTCAGGTATATATCCAACCATAGGGTATGGTACAAACGGTCCCTCTACGCAGACTTTTTATCTTGATTCTACTTTCAAGTCCAGACATTAAATAAATAATCATGCATAGACTTGGGGGACTATTGTTACACCTCATTTTCGAAGCCCAAGGAAAAAGGTGTCACGTAGAGGACCATGGGCCACGTAGAAAGTCAGCAAGAAAGTCAAATAAAGACCCAGGAGGTCAAAATATGAAGGAATTGGATTAAACCGAGGTCCTCGCCTTGCAAGGCCGAAGTTCACGCCGAGATACCTTCTCAATGACGAGGCACTACCGCTTCTGCTGAATCGCTGCCTAAGGAAATGAAAGAAGTAGTTGAAGCTCTCCACTTAAAGAACCACCTCAACGATCTATCCGAGGCTCCCTAACCTATCTGAGGCTCTATGAAGTCCCCCGAGGGTCCAGACCACCCGATGTCATAAACAAATGCAACCTCTCGTAATAGATTTGAGAATCTTTCAGAAGTGATTGATGTGATACTTGTAATAAAGTGTGCCAGTGTCAGTCTACAACTAGAATGGCTAACCATTTGTCAAATATTAACTGTAATGAGTGGACAGTGATGTGAAGCTTCGGTCTAGGAGATGTCGCCACGTGGATCTGATCCAACGATCATCACATCGGCTAGAATAATATAAACGGCCTCTCTCTCTGTATGTGGACGAGAGAGGGTGTAATATTGGATGTGAAGAAGAACTTTACATTCCTTCCCAAAAAGAGGCACAAAGATTGAGAGAGATTTACACACTTTGTTATTTACATGTATTACAAATCCAAGTTGCGATTAGACATTGAGATTTGAACACGAAATTTCAGTCATCTTATATTATATCTATCCTTCCACATATTCAACGAACAAAAAGAAAGAGTTATCTTAGGAAATCCGTTGAGCACTCGTTGATAGTGCGATTGTTGTCGTCACAAAATCGTCGATGTCTGAACGTCACCGTCTCTTGCCGGAAAGCACCTTTCGCATCAATTCAGATTTGGTTACCGTCCACAATCTGGTATAAATGCGTCAGATCAGCGCTTGACGTGGCAGGAGTGGGTCCGACATCTGTTGGTATCATTTTTTTGGGTCAACACAAGTTATTTTTGCAAGTACACTAGCAAATATTACTTTTAGGGAAAATTTCCATGTTTGAACTTAAAGTGACTTTTTGATGAATAAGGTATGTTTGAAATATTTTGAAAAATCAGGAATTTTCAAATATATTACATATTTATTTTTATGAAAAAGCAACAAATGTGATATTTCATAAGATTAGAAATTACTCTCATCAAATAACCGACTTTAAAGTAACCCTCAAAATTGTTATTTTATATGGGAATTGTTTCTACTATCAAGGTTCTTGACAAATAGTTTTGACAAAAAATCTCAACCCTTTTATTTAAATTAATCTAAAGGTATATATCTAATTAAATTCATAAAATTTCTAAATTATCCTTACTCCAAAACCAAAGACATGCCCTCCCTCCCTCTCAATTATAGCAAACCTTCAACATTCTGTGCCGATATTTTGAAATATTATTTATTGATTATAAATTCATCAAAAGTCATGATAACATCAATATTTTGAATAAATAAATATATAAGCATTGAAGAAAATGTTGTATTTAAATCATAATAATCATGCAAAGAAACAAGAATCACATTGCAAGAGATACCTACAAAAGACATCTTGAATGCAAATATTAGCAACTAAATCTTCCTCTCTTTGCTCTTCACAAAAGTATTAACCATCAATGGGGTGAGCCAATAAAACATATGAAGAGGAGAGGGGACCTAGCCTCTTTTATAGAAACTTATTGAGTCGTCCCATTAACAGCTCCAAATTAGGGTTTAGATATTTCCGGCCCACATACTTAAATATTACCACATTATATAGAATATAACCCTATATAATCACAGTGTAAAACGGCCCAAGTGATGGCTCGACATATTGGGTTTAACCATAGTATCATTAGAAGTTATACATCTAACTCGTTTTATAAAACATAAAATTTACAATCAAATGGAAAGCCCATATTTTGAGATTTATTCTAACATTCTCCCACTTGGGCGAATATTTGATTGCGATTAAATAATAAAACAAAACTTTAGACTCTCGGGTTAGACTACATAGGTGGCTACACATATATAGTTTCAATGATAACACTTTAGAAAACATGATCCGGACCAACAAGAATGTCAACATCGAGCATGGAAGTCGTTATAGCATTTAAACGATGTAAGACCACCCCACAGCTACAAATGCTAACATCCTTATCGATATGGATCCCCATCCTCCAACCAATGTGGTAGTATGTAGTATGAATTTAACACCAAATGTGATAAAAAAATCATGCTAATTCATATCGGTCCTCATAATGCTTCAAATCAAAATAAAGCCACATGTTTCTAAAAAGGACTCATCTTATATCTTTATCCATTATATCTCGAGATCATAATAATATCATAATAAAATATATAAGCCAAATGCATGCTCAAAATAATTTATGGATAGGGGAATATATATATGTTATTATTNCCCACAGCTACAAATGCTAACATCTTTATCGATATGGATCCCCATGCTCCAACCAATGTGGTAGTATGTAGTATGAATTTAACACCAAATGTGATAAAAAAAATCATGCTAATTCATATCGGTCCTCATAATGCTTCAAATCAAAATAAAGCCACATGTTTCTAAAAAGGACTCATCTTATATCTTTATCCATTATATCTCGAGATCATAATAATATCATAATAAAATATATAAGCCAAATGCATGCTCAAAATAATTTATGGATAGGGGAATATATATATGTTATTATTGGAAGGGGCTGTACCCGAAAAATATATGGATTGCCTACGTACCCCGTTAAGGGATCAAGCTAAAATGTAGTTTTCTTACATAAGTAACTCCCACTAACCAAAAATATCAAAAGTTCCACAATACCCATATTAGCAACATATGTCTTAAAAACTTTTGGAGCAAGTCCCTTAGTCAAAGGATCTGCAATCATCGTCTCTATTTTGATATACTCTATTTTCGCATATCCTTCCTTAACTCCGTCTCTAACCACCAAATACTTTATGTCAATGTGCTTTGATCCACTAGAACTTTTATTATTCCTTGAAAAGAACACCGATGCACTATTATCACGGTAAATAGTGGCTTCGAAATGGAATCAACAACTTTCAGCCCAAAAATAAAACTCCTTAAACAAATGGCTTGGACCATAGCTCTATAACATGCCACAAATTCAGCCTGCATAGTAGAAGATGCTACTAGAGTCTGCATAACACTTTTCCATGAGATAGCACCACAAGCCAACATGAAAATATTATCCGAGGTTGATTTGAAATCATCTTGACATCTAGCAAAATCAGAATCTGAGTAACCTACCACCTCAAGATGATTTGGACGTTGGAAAGTAAGCATGTAACCTTCAGTTTTCTTCAAGCATCTCATAACTTTCTTAGCCGCTTTCCAATGCTCTTGCCCTAGATTCGACTGAAACCTACTAAGGGCACTGACTACGTAGGCTATATCTGGTCTAGTGCAAACTTGAGCATACATCAATCTCCCTACAGTACTAGCATATGATATCATCTTCATAGATTCTCTTTCTAACTCATTCCTTGGACATTTAGCTTTGTTAAATTTATCCCCTTTTATGATAGTATCACCAAGTGCACAGTTCTACATATTAAACCTTTCTAGAACACGTCGTATATAAGCCTTCTGAGAAAGTCCCAACAAGCCATGATTTCTATCATGGTATATTTCAATGTCAATCACATAAGATTCTTCTCCAAGATCTTTCTTCTCAAAATTAGTAGACAACATTTTCTTTGTCTCATGAAGTAACCACAAATCACTAATAGCAAGCAAAATGTCATCAATATACAAGACAAGAAAAATAAAATGTTTCCCATTGGTCTTGAGATAAATGCCCTGATCAACTGTATTTTCAATGAAACCAAGTAACGACCTCGTCAAACTTCAAAGACCGTCGAGGTGCTTACTTAGGACCATATAAGAATTTGTTCAACTTACATACTTAGTTTTCTTTTTCCTTCACAACAAAACTTTCAGGTTGTCTCATTAAATGTTTTCAGACAGATCTTCATTCAAAAATGTTGTCTTAACATCCATCTGATGAAACTCCAAATTATAGTGTGCCATAAGTGCCATGATAATTCAAAAATAATCTTTGGACGAAACATGTGAAAAAGTTTCATTATAGTCAATGCCCTCCCGTTGAGTGAACCGTTTTACAGCTAATCTTGCTTTCTTTTGTTCAACATTTCCTCTTGAGTCCAATTTGCTTTTGAAGATCCACTTCTTATCTATGGTGTTAGTATCTGGAGGAAGTTCAAAAAGTCCCCTAACTCTATTATCTCCCATAGAATTCATTTCATCTTTCATAGCATTTGTCCATTTATTTGACCCAGGGCTTGTTAATGCTTGATTAAAAGTAACATGCTTCTTTCCCCTTTGAGATCTTATGACTTATAGCTTAGAACCTGACTCAATCGTTGTTTGGGGACAAACCAGTAGTTCATCTTGATAAATAGGTTCTTCATTAACAATTTCAACTGGTTGAAATATAACTCTTTCCTCTATAACGAAAAATGGAACAATAACTTGATTCTATTCAACAAAAAGCTCTTTCATCGTAGAACTCCCACTGTCACCAAAATCATTCTCCTGAAATTTAGCAGTAATTGACTCAACAATTCTGGTGCCATGATTGGGACAGTAGAACTTATATCATTTTGATATATCAGGGTACCCAATAAAGTAACTAGGAGTTGATTTTGGATCTAATTTATTTTCAAGCGGATTATAAATCGTAACCTCAACTGGACATCCCCAAACTCTAAAATGAGCCAAACTTAGCTTACGTCCTGTCCATAATTCAAAAGGCGAACTCTGTTCAAAATGTACATAGCAGTTTTCAAAGCTTCACCCCATAGATACTCTAGAAAATTTGTTCTACTCATCATGCTCCTGACCATATCCTTTAGAGGTCGATTACATCTTTGAAAAACGCCATTGAAGTACTATCCCACATCCTTGTAAAAACATTGCAAAATCACCCATACTTTGACCAAACTCGTCATACTTCCCATAGTACTTGCCACCACGGTCAGATCTTACAACTTTGATACTTTTCCCACATTGTTTCTCTACTTCTATGTTGAAAATCTTGAATTTCTTAAGTGCATATAATTTATCATTAATCACGTAAACATATCCATATCGCGAGAAATCATCAATAAAAGTTATGAAATCATTGTTCCCACATATGGTGGAAGGTAAAGGTGCACTAATATCAATATGTATCAAGTTCAAAATAACATCGCTCCTAGTGGAACCTTTTCTTGTGGACTTAGTCAGCTTTCCTCTTATAAAATTCACACAAGTGTCAAAATCGGAGAAGTTTAGAGAGGGAAGTATCTCAACTTTTACCAATCTCTCCATCCCATCCTTTGAAATGTGGCCCAATCGCTTATGCCACAACATAGAAGATGATTACGCATTAGATACCTTTTCTTTGACACATTGGTAACACAAGAGACTTCATCAAAATGAGTTAAAGACAATTTGTACAAACCATCACATAAAATGCCATTTCCAATCAAACGGGAATCATAAAATAATTCAACCATTCCATTATCAAAATTAAAGGAAAAACCAGAAGTATCAAGTTTCGATATAGAAATTAAATTTCGTTTCATTATCGGTACAAAAACTGTATTTTCTAAAACAAGAGAAAAACCAAACTCCAAAGACAACTTCACTACTCCTATGAACTCAACCCTCACTTGAACTCCATTCCCAACGCACAAGCTTATTTCATTCTCACTTGGCATCTGTTTGCTTATGAACCCCTGCAAAGAATTCGCAATATGAATACTGGCTCCCGAGTCTATCCACCAGGAATTCAAAGGCACATCTACAAAGGAAGACTCAAAACAAACTAAAGCCAAGGAGATACCTCGGAACTCTTCTTCTTTTTTAACCAAGCTTTAAATGTAAAACAATCATTCTGCTAATGAACTTTATTTTTGTAGAATTAACATTGCTCATTTTTCTTTATAGTTTCTTTGGGACATCCAGAAGTATGACCTCCAAAATTTTATTCTATTGATTGCGGTGTGACTTATTGCCCTTATGGAATTTAGACTTATGGTTATGAAAAGACCCCTTGTTCTGTGGTGGCTGAAAAGCTAATTGCACAGTTTCAACCGTTCATGCCACATCATATACCCCTCTTGGACACATACAACAATAAGGTCACTCAAATCCCATTTATCTCGTTGAGCATTATAAACCTTTAGTTGATTAAACTGGCTAGGAAGACTATTCAGAACATGATAGACTAAAAAAGGCTCTGCAATGAAAATCTTAAGAGCCTTTAGCTTAGAAGATATATTTATCATCTTCATAACGTGTTCCCTAACTCCACTTGTACCATCATATCTCATTTTCATTAGTTTGTTCATCAGATTTCTAGTTTATGCTTTATCAAACTCAACAAATCTCTCTCATATGATATCCACAAAACTTTTAGCATTTTCATTATCTAGAATAACACCCATAATGGAATCGGATATGGAGCACTTAATAATCTTCAGCCAAAGTCTGTTAGCCCATTCCCACTTTCATACTCAGGCACATATTCAGGAGTGCTTTTATCTGTAGGTTTCGAAAGTTGCTTCTCCATTGCAAAATCCAAGCCCAAAAGACCAAGTGTTATTTCTACGTCTCGTTTTCATCTCAAATAATTGTTCCCAATCAAGATTTCAATAGCAAACAATTGACTCGAAAGAGATGAGGCATTTAAAACTGTGGAAACAT
The DNA here is from genome assembly GCA_903798295.1 of Fraxinus nigra. Taxonomy (NCBI): domain Eukaryota; kingdom Viridiplantae; phylum Streptophyta; class Magnoliopsida; order Lamiales; family Oleaceae; genus Fraxinus; species Fraxinus nigra. Next base: position 9,246 of record CAIGRH010188326.1, read on the forward strand.
AAAATAACATATTTAATAACATCCAAACATAATGCATGCAGTCAATGGATGATAACATATCCATGTAATTAACATGGACTACTAATTAGATAGTCCGCAATTAATGTCAAAACCATACGAACCTTATTACTGTAAGAGCCTAGGTGCATAATTATAAAGTCACATTTGGACTGACAATACAACATGTTGTAAGTTACTCTTAAAACATATCATGAAACTAATTAACAAAATTTCATCGGTTTTTGAAATACCGACACCTTTAGGCAGAAGACGATTTCTAGACCAAAGAAATCTCATTAACTATCTCATGCCATTTTTTTAAATTATCACATATAATAGCACCTTCGGGTAAGATATTGTATGCAATAATTTTAAAAATGAGATATCTTTTTTTTTTTTTAGAGAAAAACGAATAAATAACAACGAGTGTGCCACTTTGGTAGCTACCACCAACTTTAATTTCAAAATATTTATCTTAATGGGAAAATAAGGATAGTCTTACCCATAAAAAGTCCAATTAACATAAGATAAATGACATACAATCAGATAATGAAACTACTACTCTTATAAACCTATCATCAAAATTTGTAATTCGTGCATTTCATTCATCTAAACTAATGGAACAATATATGCGCTCTTTGAACTTTGGCCTATAAATTCGATTTAGGGCATTCATCAGTGTCACAGTGCCCAACAAAATGAATAAAAGTGAAATTATACACCTCACCAAAACCCATCTGCTTTAAATCATAAGCATTTATTATCATACACAAGAACTCCTTACATAAACTATAAAGTGAATTTTGTAGCACTACCTCCGGTGGCTGGTCGGTCAAAGGTTCGTATTTTGTATTACCGAAATAATTTTTTTGTTAAAGCCAGATATGAGAGTGGGTCAAAAGCGTCCGACCCGATGGTTGACTATGGTCTTCAGGGGCAAACCCGAAGACAGATTCTCGAAGTGGTGTTGTGTACATTTATTCAAGTACATAGAACCCTAATTTATGGAGATAGAAATTTGCAAAAAATCTCCCTTTTTAATTTCTTGTTGCAAAATTATCGGGTCTTACAAGAATTTAAAGTTGTGATTGACATGAGGCAAAAAGGAAGGTGAACATAAAGGGAAAAGGAACACTTTTGCACATGGCTGTCTGTGGTTCGGTTCGATTCCAAAATTTTCAGGTATTTAATAAATGGAACCGTCGGATCCAAATATAATTATGGAACCGTTCGGGTTCGGTTCCGTTCGATTATGTTCGGTCCCATACAATAATTAAATTTTTTAACATTTACAACAACACTACATATATATAAATAATAAAATT
>CAIGRH010188343.1:0-19183 GCA_903798295.1 Fraxinus nigra
TAAAGGTTATATCTATTTTTTTTTTAAAACTTTTGTTATTTTATTTAACAATGACAATTCTATCGTTAATTAAATTAACTTTAATTTAAATAATTTATAAATAATCATTGATAAAAAATTTATTTATTATCTTAATTTTTAATTTAAATTTTGTTACCTACAAACTTCTTCAACGGTGTTTCTTATTTTGTTTTACTTAAGTAAAAAAAATAAAATTCTGAAACTTACTAGTTTGACTCTAAAATCATATAATATGTGAATAACGCGGAAGTAAAAATTATCAATTAAAAGCAACGAGTTACATTTTTATTGTTATAGATGTTTAGTCAATAAAATTTAGTTATCCTATGTTGAATTGCCATACTAATAAATAAAACAATAAATAACATAAAGAATTGATGATGGAGAAAATCCCTAGCTGAGTTAAAACTTCGAGACCAAGTCAGTAGTTTCCACTATAGACAATAAGAACTTTCTGGAATTGCATATCTCATGTGGATCACCAAAAACACCTTATTCTTATATTTTTCGTGTGCTTTTGATCCAACCACCCTCAAAATTCATCAATCTTTGAAAGTTATTGAGAAAGTATATTTCTGGTTATATTTAAGAAGTGGGTGTTCTGGATTGTTTGAATTCGATATTTTTCACAACTTGTTGTTGATTGATGTCAAGAATCAAATGTTTAATCTCATTGTTTGGATCTATTCTTGGATCTTGGAATGATGTTATAAAGATGTAAAATAATGATCAACCACTACCAAAAACATAGTGGGCATTGGGTTATAATAATAGGTATTTAGGTAGTATAGGATAGATAGAGCTCTTGAAAATTGCGAACTAGGGTTTCCAGTAAACACCATCACTCAAGCGCCAGACAAGCAAGAGGTGTGTCTCTCGAGCAATAGAGGTGACAGGCAGGCAATAATGATTTTACTTTTTCCGCTCGAGCATCAGTTGGTGACAGGCTGACGTAAATCTGACGACTCTTTTTCCTTGTTCCATATTCGAACCCAAATATTTCTAATTCATCTATACAACCCTCTAAAATATTCCTTGACTTTTAAAACTCTTTTATAATAATCCTTTTGTTTAAAAAAAATTCCAATACAACATAAGTTCTAACAAAATTAATCAACAAATTAAACTTATGAAACCCAATTTTATTAGTTATTAGCACATAGAAGAATCGGAATAAAAATTCCATTATAAAAACCTATTTACAACGAAAGTTTGTAAAGTCTGGGAGTCATAGGCAATGGGTGGGAAAGAGCCCGGGTGAGGCCGGGTGGCATTCCCATTTCGGCCCCTTCAAAATTTTGGGAGAGTGGGAAGATAATTAAAATAATACTATTTTTCATTCATTTACTTTTATTTATATAAATACTTTTTAATACTATCTAAATTTTGAAAATATAAAAACTAAATAAAATAAAAATAAGAGCTAGGAGTCGGGACAAGGAAACGCGGGGGCATTTTCCCATCTTTATAGGCAATAGTCCTAGTCAACTAAAAGTTGAGCTGATTCTAGTTTAAAGTAAAATGTAGCCTCTAATTTGGGAAAAACTAAAAAGAAAAGGAGGCATATCTTTGTGAAATGGAATGAGTATTATTTTCTAAGAAAAATGCATGCTCTACAGTATTAATAGTACGTTGTGTTATCATGTACTACCTATATTTCTTGGCCATTACATAGTTACAATGGTGGAACTAGGGTGGGGCATGGTAGGTCAATAAAATCTCTCAATTAATGTCCTGATGAGAAAAATGTAGGATTGCAACTTGATGTGTTGAATGCTTAAATATGTTAACTTGCCTACAAGCTTGAGAGGCAACCAAAAGAAGCTCATAAGTTTGCTTTTCATCTGATGACTTGTGATAGAATTATTTCTAAGTCTACCCCAACCACTAAATCTACTTCAAATTAGTTTCAAAATGAGAGGTTGGGATTAATTCGAAGCAACAAACATAATCTTTTACTGGAAATGCTTGCTGTTACATTAATTCTCAAGGAAATGAGCATATTGCTTCTAAATGTCCTAATCGTAGCATTATCAATTTAGTTGAAGAAGAAAGTGACAACGAAGTCATAAGAGCTCTTCTAGTGTTCCAACAAATCCATCTCAAGAGAAGAAAAATATTTTTTTGAATCATAAGGAGTCATCCGTGATTCAAAAAAGGTTAAGGGCTTTCTTGAGGGTTTTTGTATAACGACGCAATCTTCCATGCCCAAACCATTACCTAAAACTCAAGACATCTACCTTTATTATATGCATGGACTATTTTGAGAGAGCTTATGCTCATCTTATCTTTACGACATTCTTTCTTGTCATCCAGAATTCGAACTCAAGACATCTATCTTATGAGATATTTAAACTCAAGACATCTGTGGTCTATTTTCTGGTTCATAGTTTGGAGGGAAGTTGAATGGAGCTTCATATGGCGTCTATGAGGCATAGTTAGTCGACATATCCACCTCAACCTCTCTTTCCTGAGGAGCCTCCACTTCGGCATAATGATGTCTGGCCATTTGACTTTGAACCTCTTCCTCTTCCTAATAATATCCTCGAGTCTCTGGAAAGGCATTCTTAGGAGCTACGTATGGAGAAACGTGATACCCTCCTCATCACTGCATGTTCATCAACATCTCTAGCATGGCTAAATTCTGCCAAGTTATATTCCTCATGTTGGCAGCCTTTGTGGCCATTTCTATAGTAAGACTTGCTTGCTGTGACCCTACCCCCACCTCTGGATCCTCATCGTCTCCATGTTGGAGGTTGTGGGCGAGTAGTTGGGATAGCTTGTGAGGGTCCCCCTTCTTCGGACTATTCCCTTGTTCTTCCAGGAGCACTTTCATCGTTTGAACTCATCTTTCTCCAAAATACTCAAGTGTCAATTTTTCTTCTTTCTATAAGGGTTTTGAGTCTCCAGCACCTTCCTTTTCAGGGATACTCATTTTTCAAGGGTTAGGACTCTTTTAGCCAAATTTTCACTTGTTGCCTAGCCTTCTCTCCACATTTTTTCGTAGTTATCTGCATGGTTTTCCACATACGGAACCAATCTATTGACCCCAAAAAATGAGCTCGACAGATGTCAAGCCCACTCTTGCCAGGTCAAGTACAGATTCGACGCATTTTTTACATACACGAGTATGGTAATCAGCCTGGAACGGACGCATGAGACACTTTCTGGCAAGAGATGACAATGTTTCGGACTCCGACGGTATGATTTGATAACAATCAGACTATCAACGATTGCCTAACCAAAATGATCCAAAATAAATCTCTCTTCCCATTCAAAAGAATATGTGGAAGAATAGATAAGAAAGGGCTTTGGATGTATATTGAGATCACATTAGCTTCTCTTTCAGTTTGTATTCAACAATGTTGAAAAGATAAATGGAAGAATTGCTAAGTGTTACTGTGTTTCTAGTACATGTATTTGGTCTTTTTTTCTATCAAGATTTCAACCCCTATTTCTTACAAAGAAGACCTATTTATACTATCGTGGTTGACGTGATGACCATCAGATCAGAGCCACGTGGCCTCTTCTCCTAAATTTGGATTTCACATCACTGTCTATTCATATGATTAATACATTGATAGGTGGTCAACCGCTCTATATAGTAGGCTAACACACCGACAGACTCCATCACACTTCGAATCTATCGCAAGAGACAGCGTTGGCTTCATGAACTTCGGACGAGCGAGAGTATCGGAAGAGATCTTTGAGGTGATTCTCTAAGTAGAAATATTCAGCTCTTCTCTTTGTTTCCTTAGGCAATGATTCAGCCCAAGTGTAGTGCTTCGTCCCTGAGGCAGTGCCTCAGCATGGACTTTGGCATGCAATGGAAGGACCTCAGATTTCTTCATTTTTTGACCTCATGGGTCTTTATCTTGACTTTTTTGTTGACATTTTGCTTATGTAGCTGTCCACGTGGCAATCTTTCCTGGAGCTTCTGAAATGAGGCATAATAATAGTCCCTCAAGTTTATGCATGATTATTTATGTAATGCATGGAATTTAAGCGTTATGCAATTCCTGGTAATGATAAGCTCCCGATATGGTACTCTTTGGCGAAGACTGTTGGAGTGGAGCAGCCCAGAGGTTGTACTTATGGAGGCTCTTCTTTTCTTAACCGAGGTGCCTTGACATATTTCAGAGGTAGGAAAGGTCTTACATCATTGATATTATTTACGTAAATGCTCCACATTCCAAGGATGAAGTTGTGCATTTTCATCCATATCTATGATTCTATAGATTCCAGGTCGAACCTCTTCACATATGTAGTATAGACCTTCCCAATTGGGGCCAAGGGTTCCTAATCCATGTTCTTTTGGAGGTGGAAACCCAGTTCATTTAATCGAAACAACTTCTTCTTTACTTTCAAATTGTAATACCTGGCCATTTTCCATTGGTATATGGCCAATTTGACCTGAGAATCATTTCTCCTCTCTTCGAGGAGGTCTAGCCTACACATTCACATTTTATCATTACTTATCTCGTTGAAGTATATTAGCCTAGGAGACGGAAGACCCACTTCAACTGAGCTCCTAGCCTCAGCTCCATAGGGGCCATGAAGAATGGGGTCTCTCTAGTTATAGTTTGGCTTGTTGTTCTAATTGCCCAGAGCACCTGGGGTAGCTCATCGACTCATGCCCCCTTTAAAGCACCTAGCTTCCTCTTCAGGATGTACTTGATTGTTTTGTTAATAGCCTCGACCTACCCATTGGCTTGAGGAAGATATGGGGAGGAAAATGCTTCTTAATATCCAGCTCCTCACACATCTCTCTGATATTCTTGTTGTCGAATTGATTGCCATTGTCTGACATAATCGAATGAAGAATTTCAAACCTACAAATGATGTTTTTCTAGAGGAACTTGGAAGTATTGGCCTCAGTTATTTTGGCTAGTGGTTCGGCTTCTACCCATTTTCTAAAATAATTAATGGCAACAATCGCGAAGCAGAAACTTTCCCTTCCTTTGGGAAGCGTCCAGATCAATTCTCCATTTTGCAAAGGGCTAAAGGCTAGGAACTACGTTCAATTCTTGTGAAGGTTTGCTCTGGATAGTGGTAAAATAATGGCAACATTTCCTGACAAATTGTTACGTATCCTTTTCTAGAGTGGGCCAATAATACCATTGCCTAAGCACCTTTTGCACCAAAGACCATTTTCCCATGAACATAATCATAGACCCCCTTATAGATTTTCCCATGAACATAATTTGCATGTTCTCCTCCAATGCACCTCAGTAGGGCAGTGAAAACCCACATTTGTACAACATATCATCTTGGAAGATGAAATGGACAGCTTTTCTTCTGAGCTTCTGAGCCTCTTCTCTCCCCAGGGATAGGGTTTGGTCCTTCAGGTAGGATATAATGGGTTTCATCCAAAGAGAGGTACCTTATACCTACATTACTATCACACTTACATCAGTAGAGGGCCTGGGGAGGTGTTCAATAGGAACCACTATGAGTAGCTCGAAGTCTTTGCTACTTGCCAATTTTGCTAGCGCATCGGCATGAGCGTTTTGGGATCGTGGAATTTACATCAGTTCAAAACTTTCGAATGAATGGAAGAAGCTCATCACCAATTTTAAGTATGCTGCCATAGGCTTGTCCCTGGTAGCGAAGTTCTCATAAACTTGACTAACCACTAGCTGGGAATCACTACTGATTATGAGCCTCTTCACTTGTATTTCTTTTGCCAATCTTAGGCCAGCTAACATGGCTTCATATTCTACTACATTATTTGTAGCCTTAAAGCCGAACCTCACAACACAAATAAGTTTGTGTCCCTTCGAACTGACCAAGACGATCCCTACTCCCGACCCTGTTTCTCTAGATAACCCATCAACCAAAATTCTCCATGTTTGGGTTTAGCGGGTTCCATTTCCTCCTCAACCTCTAAATCAGGGGTAAATTCAACGACAAAATCTGCTATGACTTGCCCTTTGATGGCTATCCTTGGCTTGTTGGTAATGTTGAACTCACTGAGCTCTACAGCCCATTTAAGTAACCTCCCTGAAGTGTCTATCTTCTGAAGTACTTGTTTGAGGGGGTAATTTGTTAATACGTGAATGACATGAGCCTGAAAATATAGCCTCAACTTCCTCGACACAATCACCAATAAGAGGGCTAACTTCTCATATCTGGATATCGAGTTTCTGCTGCTAAGAGTGCTTTGCTTACATAATAGACTGGTAACTGGTGGCTATTTTCCTCTCTGATTAAGACTGAGCTCAAGGCTTCGAAGGTTACTGCTAAGTACAAATATAGTACCTCATGGTCTCTAGGTTTGGAGAGAATATGTGACTGTCCCAAGTGCTTCTTCAGCTTTTGTAAGGCTACTTCACACTCCTTTGTCCATTGAAACTTGTTTCCTCCTTTAAGGACCTTGAAGAAGGGTAGGCACTTGTCTGTGGCCTTGGAAATGAAGCGGTTTAAGGCCACAACTCGACCAATGAGGCTTTACACTTCTTTCAGCTTCTGGGGGGGACCTCATTTCAATTAAAGCTTTGACTTTTTTAGAGTTTACTTCGATGCCTCTTTGGTTAACAATGTAACCTAGGAATTTAACTGATGATACCCCAAAAGCACACTTCAAGGGATTAAGTTTCATCTGTTACCTTCGTAAAATTTGGAACGTTTCGTTGAGGGGTGACATGATCATTTGCTCTTAAACTTTTCACCAACATGTCATCCATATAGACCTCTATGGTCTTCCCAATAAGGTCGGCAAACATTTTGTTAACCTACCTTTGGTAGGTCACCCAACATTTTTAACCCAAAAGGCATGGCCTTGTAACAATAAAGCCATTTATCTATGATGAAGTAAGTATGCTCCTCATCTGCTAGAAACATGGGGATCTGGTTATATCTTGAGTAGGTGTCCATGAAGCTGAGAAGTTCATGCCTAATAGTTGAATCCATGAGTTGATTTATTATGGGAAGTGGAAAACTGTCCTTAGGACAAGCTTAGTTTAAATTTGAGAAGTCTATACGCACCCTTCACTTTCCAATGTGCTTCTTTACTACTACTAGGTTTGAGACCCACTTCAGATGTACAGATTCCCATATGAACCCATTATCAATAAGCTTATTAACCTCGTCCTTAAGAGCTTTATATCTTTCTAGGTTGAGGGCTCTCCTCTTTTGCCTGTGTGTTGTAGCCTTTGGATCTATGTTCAAATTGTGGAAACTAACCTTTAGGTCGATGCACACCATGTCACTATGCTTCCAGGCAAAGACATCAAGGTTTTTGAGTAAACATTTTTTAATTCCTTCTTCATTTCTAGTGGCAAAATGCTTCTCACTTGTAGGCGTTTTGATGGATCTATAATATCTGTTGGGAAAGTCTCCAATTCTTCCATAAGGGTTACCTGAGGATCCCAATCAATGATGCGAGGATCCAGCTCTTCTAAGTAAGTTGTTTCTTTAACAGCTATCCCTTCTTCCACTTGTTTAGGGGCATTCCTTTGTTCAGGGAGGTCGCTCATGTCGACATTCGTAACAATGATGTTGACAGTCATTGGTTCTTCTTTTCTTAAGGAGTTGGAGTAGCATTCTCTAGCTTCTCGTTGATCTCCTCGAACTGTGACAATGCCACCTTCAGTTGGGAACTTCATGCACAAGTGATGAATTGAGGCGACTGTCCATAATTCCTTCAATGTGGGTATCCCAAGTACCTCATGATAAGTAGATCGGCTATCAACCACCAGGAATTCCATGAAGTGGCGAGCCATTAGAAGTTCGGTTCCCATTTCTATTACTAGGGCAATTTTGCCTCTCGAGATAATGCTATCTCTCGTAAATCTATATAAAGGGGAACTCATAGAGGTCAGCTCCTGTCAACTTTCATTTTATCAAACGTGGTTCCGAAGATAATATTGATCGAGCTTCCATCATCCACCAACATCATTTTCAGGCCATTACGTGCCACGACAGCTCTTATTACTAAGGCGCATAGTGTGGATAATGTACTCCTACTGTATCCTCCTAGGTAAATGTAATAAGTGGGATTTTCATTCCGATTGAAGAATGGTTAACTATGTAACTCGTCATGGGAGGGTCATTTGCTTCCTTAACATAATTTCTTTGTGAATTTCACGATTCTTCCCCAACGTGCAAGCCTTTCATAAATGTATAGATCTATCTGATGGGCTTCTGCTCTTTGTTAGGTGGGAGACTTCTTTGCCTTTGACCCTCTCTGGGCCTTTCAGTGTCCTTTTTCCTCCCTCTTGGAGGGTCATTCCTATTAGGTCGACGTTGCTCGTTGTTCCTAGGCTGTTGATTTTGCCTTATGTAGCATTCTTTGTAGGGGCATCTTCGCTTCACCTAATTCTGGCTTTTGGACTGATGATATGTGCAATAATTGGACGTTTCATCCTTATTTCTAGGTTCAACGCCTCGTCCTCTCGGTTGGTACCTCGGGGAAGAGGGATGCTGATAAATTTCAGTACCAGGATTGACCTCCTCATAAGCTAAGGTCGGTACAGCGTTGAGTGTTACTGCGGCAAGCTCCTACCCATGATTTAGTGGTGCCTGTTGATTCATCAAATGAGAGGTAGGTCCTCTTCCTCTTTGCATTTGAGGAGGTGGGAGACCCTAGCTGGTTATTTTCCTATGATCCTTTAATTCTTCAACGAAGATTTCGCACCTTATCATTTCTAATAGGACGTCATAGGTACTTGGAAGAGGGAGTTTATGTCTAATCCTCCCCTCAAAGCAGCTAGTGTTTCTTTATCTGTGACTTGTACACAGTAAGTCATTTCATTTGTGAAGCGAGATAAGAAACTTTTCAATGTTTCGCCCTTTTGCCACATATCTTGTAATCATTGTATAGGCCTCTTCCCTTCTTTGCTTGTTGCGAATTGTTTCAGAAATGTCTTCTTGAGGCCAGGCCAACTTCGAATGCTCCTTTCTGATAACCTCATATACCAAACTTCAGCACCTTTCGTTCAATGTTAGGTGAAAAGCTCTGCACTTCATTGCGGGGGTATCCCCTTTCAGATTCATATGGGTTTTATAGCTATTCATGTGGTTTCCAGGATCACCTCTCCCATCATACTAGGGAACTTTAAGGAGAGTGAAGTGCTTCAGCATGGGAGCGTTCCTCATGGCCTCAGAGAAAGGTGAATGTTCATCATCATCATCATCATCATCAAAGTCGCAAGACCTCTAAAGTTTATCTGAGTCCTCATCCTCCATCTGGTGGGTCTAGGGTGGTGGTTGAGAGGGTCTGATATCATTCCCAGACTCGTCTCTCCTTTTGCGCCTATTTCTAGGGGGTACACCTGAGGCTCTTCATGATACATTGGGGGCTGTTCTTCGTGTTGGCGAGGCTCTTGCCACCTATTTCTAGGCATTTGATGGGGAATAAGCTTGTCTATTTCTAGGCAACCCCGAACTTATCCTGTCGAAGACGCTTGCTAACCTCTGGGGTCTATTTTATGATTCATAGTTTGGAGGTAAGTTGAATGGAGCTTCGTATCCACATCGACCTCTCTTTCCTGAGGAGCATCCACTCCGGCATAATGATGTCTGGCCATTTGACTTTGAACCTTTTCCTCCTCCTGAAAATATCCCTCGGGAAAGGCATTTTTAGAAGCTGCGTTTACAGGGATGTGATACCCTTATCGTCCCTACATGTTCATCAGCATCTCTTGCATAGCTAAGTTCTACAAGGTTATATTCCTCATGTTGGCATCCATTGTGGCCATTTCCCTAGTAAGCCTTCCTGCGACCATATCCCCATATCTGGATTCTCCCCATCTTCGTGCTAAAGGTCATGGGCGAGCAGTTGGGACAACTTGTGAGGGTTTCCCTTCTTCAGAGTTTTCCCTTGTTCTTCTAGGAGCACTTTTATTGTTCGAACTCATCTTTTTCAAAAATACATAAGTGTCAATTTTTTTTTCTTTCTTCAAAGGTTTTGAGTCTCTAACACCCTTTTTTTTTTCAGGGATACTCATTTTTCAAGGGATAGGACTTTTTTAGCCAAATTTCACTTGTTGCCTAGTCTTCTATCCATTTGTTTTCGTGGTTATCTACATTGTTTCCCACAGATGGAGTCAATCTGTTGACCCTAAAAAAATGAGCTCAACAAAGGCCGAGCCCACTCTTGCCACTTCAAGTATATACATACACAAGTACGGTAATGCACCTGGAAGGGACACGAAAGGCACTTTCCAATAAGAGACAACAACGTTTCGGACTCCGACGGTATGATTCGATAGCAACCGCACTATCAACGATTGCCAAACCAAAATGATCCAAAATAAATCTCTCTTCCCGTTCAAAAGAATATGTGGAAGAATAGATAAGAAAGGGCTCTGGATGTATATTAAGATCACAATAGCTTCTCTTTCAGTTTGTATTCAACAGTGTTGAAAAAAGTAATGGAAGAATTGCTAAGTGTTTACTGTGTTGAATTCTCAAGAGTTTCTAGTACATGTATTTGGTTTTTTTTATCAAGATGCCAACCACTCTGTCTTACCCAGAAGACCTATTTACACTATCATGGTTGACGTGATGACCATTGGATCAGAGTTACGTGGCCTCATCTCCTAAATTCATATTTCACATCACTATCTATTCATACAATTAATACATTGATAAGTGATTAACCGCTCTATATAGTAGACTGACACACTAACAAACTTCATCATAGACGTTACATCAATCATTTTTAAGAGATCTTCGAATCGATCGCAAGAGACAGCGCTGGGTTCATGAACTTTGGACGAGCGAGAGCATCAAAATAGATCTTTGAGGTGATTCTCTAAGTGGAGAGCTTCAGCTCCTCTCTTTGTTTTCTTAGGTAGTGATTCAGCCCAAGTGTAGTATTTCGTCCCTGAGGTAGTGCCGCAGCATGGACTTCGACATGCGATGGAAAGACCTCAGATTTCTTCATGTTTTGACCTCATGGGTCTTNTGGGTCTTTATCTTTACTTTCTTGTTGACCTTCTGCTTACGTGGCTCTCCACGTGGCAAACTTTCCTAGAGCGTTGGAAATGAGGCGTAACACAAATTAATAAGTTAAATTACTTGAAGTATTTGCTGTTTTAATGAATTTATATCCACTTTCATTTATGGCTCTTAGGTTTCATTTGAATGCTTAGAAGTACATTTCAAATTGTGAGATGCTTGATGAAGTTCAAAATTTTCACCATGTACTTTATTATGTGTACTCAAGCTAATTAGTTGAATGGTCTTTTTATATCTTTATAGTTACATTAATATTTTCTGATCACATAAATGTGAAGAGTAAATTCTCAACTTTTAGCAATAAGAGACTCATTTACTTCATTGGTTAATATTGAAGAAAATCCTCACAGTGTTTTAATTTTTAATCGGAAAAATTCAAACAAATAATGCTGCTTGGATGTACTTTCTAAACCTAATTCCTAACCAAAATAAAATAGAAATGCATCCACAAGTCATTTTTCTCTTGTAAAATTTAATAAAAGACAATAAATACTAAAATTACTTAAATAAATAATAAAAGAGGACACTAAATAAAACTTGAGCTTTTCTTTTGTACCACATTATCATTCTCCTCATTTTGAGAAAGATTCATCCTCGAGTTGTATTGTGTTTTTATCCAACAATTCACACACTAAGGCAACGGAAAAAGCATCGCCAAAGTTATATATTTGGAGGCTTGCCCATAATATAATCATCAATTCCTTGAAATTATGTAAGGTGGTTTTGTGCCAACCATGAACAAAAATTTGAAGAGTCTTGTGGTAATTGTAAATATTACATTTATTTTGGCCTGTAGCATTTGAGAGTGATTATTATGAGTTTGATATTTGATTATGTTGTTTATTGATTATTTTAGGAAAAAAAACTCGATACTAGACGTGAAATGATGATAAATTGACAAAAAGAAAAATTATTAAAGTTCGGCATATTTTGGATGTTGGGGATCAATTAGTCACATTTGAAAGTTGAAGGACCTAAATTGAAAAACCTAAGGATCAGTTTGAAGAAAAAGAGGAAGCAAAAACCACATAGCATGAATGAAAGTATAATTTCAATAATTTCAGATATCTTAATGTGACTAAAACTATTGTTCTTTTTATCTTGGACCTCTATTTTCAACCTAAATTGAGGCATGTAAATTGGAGATTCCCATTCAAACAAAAGAAGTGCTAGAGATGCAATCTTAAAGCAAAATTATACATCCAAATACATTAAATTCTCAATATTTATATCTTAATTTGGGATTTGAAGGTTGAAAAATACAAATTGCTCGGNTGAAAGTTGAAGGACCTAAATTGAAAAACCTAAGGATCAGTTTGAAGAAAAAGAGGAAGCAAAAACCACATAGCATGAATGAAAGTATAATTTCAATAATTTCAGATATCTTAATGTGACTAAAACTACTGTTCCTTTTATCTTGGACCTCTATTTTCAACCTAAATTGAGGCATGTAAATTGGAGATTCCCATTCAAACAAAAGAAGTGCTAGAGATGCAATCTTAAAGCAAAATTATACATCCAAATACATTAAATTCTCAATATTTATATCTTAATTTGGGATTTGAAGGTTGAAAAATACAAATTGCTCGGAAGATATACAAGCTTTGAAGAGAAGAAGAACATCATATGTAGGTACGGAATACCCCATTCAATTGTAACTGACAATGGCAGACGATTGACAACAAAAAGGTCAGAACAATGTGTGAGGAGTTGGGCATTAGGAAGCATTTTTTCTCCCCACATCACCCCCAAGCAAATGGGCAAGTCGAAACTGTCAACAAGACAATCAAGTACATATTAAATTGGAAGGCAGATGCTTCAAAAGGAGCATGGGTTAACGAACAGCCTCAGGTACTTTGGGCTATTAGGACCACAAGTAGAACTGCAACCAGAAAGACCCCATTCTCTATGGCATACGAGGTCGAGGCCATGAGCCCTGTCGAAGTAGGCATCCCATCTCCTCGGCCAATACATTTTAATGAGATAAGTAATGAGGAGATGAGAAGATGTGGACTCGACCTCCTTGAAGAAAAGAGGGACAACTCTCAAGCCAAATTGGACATTTACCAAAGAAAAATGACTAAGTACTACAATTCGAAAGTGAAAAAGAAGTCATTTCATTTAAATGAGCTGGTATTGCGAACCCTTGGGCCCAACTTGGAAGGTCCTTACCGCATTAGGAAAAAGGTTCGGACGAGAACCTACAAAATAGAAGATATGGATGGAAAGTCACAGCCTCGTCCTTGGAATGTTGAACATTTGCGCCAATATTAACAATGATGTAAAACATCTTGTATGCACAATTTATAATTCAATGAAAATGACCCATGTTTTCTCAGCCAAAAGTCAAAATTTCCTTCGAAAAAGGCCAAAAGCTTCGAAAATGTTCCAAAAGAACATACCGACCTTGTAAAGGTAAAAGTATGAGAACGGTACACAATATTCCCAAAGATAACCACTTCTACATTCATAAAGGGTAACATGCTTCTAAAATTAAAATTATTATAGGAGCCTCAGCATGGGCAAATCAAGAAGTCCATAAATGAAGTCAAACTAAAAGTCTGAATTACTAAAGAGCCTCAGCTCATACACATCAAAGAATTTAAATTGGGGAATACATTAAGGTACACGACCTACAAACACTTTAAAGAAATTTTAATGTTTATACTGTTATTGAAGTATGATGTGTGGAGGTCTGACATGACTTAAAGTCTTGCAAGCATGATTAACCTCAGAAACATAATTATTTGGTTCAACAAATCATAAGTTAGAAGGTCCTCAGTATGCTTATTACTTAAAACTTGATTCTGAACCTATGTTCGTATGTTTGAGTATGATGTGGATTAGGTTAGACATCTCAACACTCGTAAAATATTTGCAAGATTAGTTATGTTATCACTAAAACCCTGTTATTAGATCTGACCACCTAACACTTGATAAGTCAGAGCTCGTTGCATGTTTGATGAAGGTTAACCACAAGGTTCATAAGTTCAATAGGATCATTACTAAGATAATGTTAATGTTTGATTTAATGTCATAATTGAAATACGAGTGGTTCGAATTTATGTTAGCAATCACATCGAAATTAAGCAGAAGTGGTACAAAATTAAGAGAGAGAGCATTGAATAAAAACATAACTTCATTAAATAAAATACTATTTACATTGGGTGGGCCGAGACCGTTACACTTTGTGAAAAATTAAAAAGATATGAAAGCATAGGCCCTAAGGAGGGTGAGGGCTGAGGAGCTACAAAAGGTACGATTACATCAGGGGCTACTTCTTTAGTAGTCTCTTCAGTTGCATCTTTATCAAGTTCAATTACTTAAGCCCCTTTTGTTGGAGTTTGAGGCTCAGACTTTTCCTCATCGTCCTCAAGGAACTCTGCCCTTAGATCAGAAGTGTTGTGTTGAGTCTGAACCTCCAGCCATTCGATTACTTCAATATAGGCATACCTTCGCCAATACTTCCCGAAGCGCTGGTACTCCTCTATTAAATGGAAGTTGGCAATGAATGACTTCTCAACATTCCTACTGGCTTGTTCCACATCACTCCTAATAGTTTCCACTTCTTCAATTAGGCCGGCTACTTGGGATGTCAACTCTCTCACTTTCCCTTTCAGAGCAGAATTTTCCTTGTTGGCCTTCTCTAAGGCCTCAACTGCCAAACGCTGATGAGCGTCAAACATCTCAACCCGCTTCGCCAACGAGGCCACTTCACTTTGAGATAAGTGAACCTCTTTCTTCAATTTTTCTATTTCTTCCAAAGTCGAAACGAGCTTCATGGACTCTTCGGCCTTCTTCTTCTTAGACACCTCGACCTCAACCTTAGCCTTATTTGCAGCCTCCTCAGCTTGAGAGGCTTTATTCACTAACTCCTTGTTTTTCCTTTGGAGGGTCTTGAAGAAGGCCTCCTCCTCCATAACCATGCCGAATGACCTGGTAGCCTAAGCCATTGTTGTGCCAACAACGTCTACTACATCATTTTTTTTCCACGAAAGATTGCCGCTTATTTGCCCATTATCTGTGGTACGTCTTCGTGGCAATCTGAATTTTCGGGGAAAAAATGCGAGAGCCTTATATTCGAGCTCATATGACCTTCTGGCCAAGGTCAGTTTCCCTTGTGAGCGCTCAAAGGTAATATAGTCGCTCGAAGCCCTACGTTTCTTTGGAGGATCCTGCATCTGGGGCTCCAAGGCAACTGGCCTTTTTTTCCCCCTAGAAGCCGCTGCAATTGACGTAGCCAGCAGCTTCTCTCCTATGGAAACCTCGAAACGAGGAAGGACATCATTTGAGTTGCCCATCCCGATGGTAAACACTCGGAACCTTTTCTTAGGCTCTTCCACCACAGCCTTTTTGCCCTTATTTGCTAAAGGAGACCGTCCCTCCTCTAGGCTGGCTGCCTCCTTGCTGACCTTTTCTATCTTGTCCCTCACATTTTCCCCCCAACGGATGAGGGTTTCATCCCCTTTCGGCTGGAGGTGTTGGTGGCCGCTAGAATTGTGGCCATGTTAGGGATAAGAGGCCTCTTCTTTTCAAAATCTTCTGTAGAAGAGAGGTTACATAGTCAGACGCAAAAGGTAAGGGTATATTAGAGTAAAACTTGAAAATAAAAGCTAAGTTTGACCTCTCCTAGACATTAGACATAATTCTTCAAAGAATCATCTTGCAACGATCAGACTTTCGAAGTGGGGTCGACGGTAGATTTTTGATAGAGTATCCCAGTCACTATCGTCTAATTCAAAGCGTTCGACCGACCCTGTAGGACAATGGCAACAAAATCAGTACAAGATATGACACGTTACAAAAAAATTAAAAAATAAAAGGTTGGAATTAGGGTTGACACTCACTAGGTTCGAAGTAACAGGTTGGAACTTTGACGTGGGGAACAGTGTCACTCTCGCATTTCTGAAACTTTCCTCGAACCCAGAACTACGTCTCCTTTTATCCCTTGATGGAGAAGAGTAGGCCTATAACAAATGGAGAGTGTGCCCCACACGGCCTTAGAGTCCCCTTTGGCTAACGACCTAGGTTGGAAGATTGTCTGAAAGACGTGAAGGGGCATGTCCTCACCTAGGGAGGTTTCTTTCCAAAGGAAATAAGCCCCAACCAGTTCAGCCCAGACGTTAGGGACTAGTTGGGTAGGGGCCAACCCATACAACCCAAGGACAACCCAGAAAAAAAGGTACAGAGGAAGGTGAAGTCCAGCTTTCAGAAGGAATCCTCTAACGGCAACGCAGCCCTGCCTTGGATAGCGGGCTCGCTCATTGAGGAGTGGGATATAAGTTCTATATAATATGGGATCCTATATTTTTCCCTAAGATTGGCTAAGTGGGTAGAGTTTGCAGAAGATGGAATTTTGGCTGCCCTCTAAGCTATACCATCATCTCCCTCTTATACCCCCAGAAATCGAGGCACCTCGTCTGGCCTCAATGGCTCTCACATGGTCGACAGTACTTGTGATTTAAACCCCTATTTCATAAGCAATCTCGTTCGCGTCTACACGCTCCCCAAAAGAAGTAAAAGAGGCCAATGTCATAAATTGATTCAAGGTTTGCAATTAATAAGAAAATGAGAGAAATGAGTGACAATACTTACGAGTTTTTTGAAGAAAAGAAAGAAGAAAGAGTCAACAAGGAATAACACTTGGGGAAATTTCAAAAGAAACTTGAGAAATTCTCAAGAAGATTGAAGATTATGAGAGTTTGAGAAGCAAAAAGCAGAAATTCGTGCAAAAGTGAAAAGAATTCCCTCTAAGATCCATGCCTTTTATAGACAGGCACACTCAACCCCAGCCATTGGATCTAGATCCGGGTCATCTAACCGTTCAATCTGAGGATTCAATCTAAATCACTCACCACGTCTGTCGCTTCATCTTCAACGACGTCAACTTCCAACGCGCCCTCATGCGTCTGGAATTTGAGAGCGTAGGGGACAACCATCATTGTGCATTAAATGCGACGGCGATTGTGTGTGTTGGAAGTTGTACCACCCCAGCTTTTTCTTGAAAATGCGCCATGACATCAAATCATTGAGCAGCGCCATAATTAAGGGCGTCTCGCGTTTCTCAAACTTGTTAAGATCAAGGAACGCTTTCGTAACCATCAATCTGAGGTCCCGAGAGCGTTCGACCCCTCAATCACCACCGGTTCAAATAGTGCTTCGGATAAATTTGAAGGCACTTCGAAAAATAGAGATTTAGATCAAAACTGCTTCAGTACACCCTCCTCAGAGCAGTTTGAAAAGCCTTAGGAAATTACCAACCACTTCAGACGGCACTCCTAGAGGTTCAACACGGATCAACCCTTTCAAAAATCATAAGTACATGCATCACATAAACAATCATGCCTAGACTTGGGGGACTATTGTCACACCTCGTCCCCGAAGCTCAAAGAGAAGTTGCCACGTGGAAAGCCAGTTAAAGGAAGACTCACAAGGTCAGATAATGTAAAGTCAAACAAAACCATCCCCCTACACAAACTTTTTATCTCAGTTTTACTTTGCATTACATAAATAATCATACCTAAACTTGAGGGATTATTGTTACGCTTCGCCTCCAAGACTCAAAATAAGGAGCACCACGTAAGTGAAAAGTCAACATGAAAGTCAAATAAAGACCCATGAGATCAAAATGTGAAGAAATCAAATAAAAGCAAGGTCCTTGCATTTAAGGTCTAAGTCCATGCTGAGGCACTGCCTCAAAGACGAAGTACCACAACTTGGGTTGAACCACTGCCTAAGGAAATAAAGAAAGGAGCTGAAGCTCTCCACTTAGAGAAGCACATCAAAGATCTCTTTAAGGCTCTCAAACTTGTCCGAAGCTCATGGAGCCGACGCTGTCTCTTGTAATAGATTCGAAGATCTCTTAAAAGTGATTGATGTAACATTTGTAATAAAGTTTGTCGGTGTTACAGCCAAATATATAGAACGACTGACCCCTTTTCAATGTATTAATTGCATGAGTAGATAGTGATATAACACCCCAATTCAGGAGATTAGGCCACATGGTTCTCATCCAACGATCACCACGTCGGTATAAGTAGGATCTCTTTGTAAGAAATAAGGGGCTTGGCAATCAAACATTGGAAATATACTCTTGAACTCTTGAGAAATCTACAGAAAACCCTTAGTAGAATATTCATTGGTTATCTTTACAATCTTGTTGAGCAATGATTTCAATAGACAACATAGATACCTCAATACACGTTTTTATCTATCCTTCCACATATTCCCCGTTGATTGTAACATAAGTTTCCTTAGTTTCCGTCTGACGATCGTTGTTAGTGCGATCTCTCTCATTTCATACTGCTGGAGCTTGAACACTTTTGTCTCTCGTTGCAAAGTACCTCATGCATCCATTTCCACCTATTTACTGTCGATAATCTGGTAAGAACGCATCAGAATCGCACTTGATTTGACAAGAGTAGGCCTGACACCTGTTGAGTTCATTTTTTGAGGTCAACAATGTTTACAATCTTGACCGTGACACTTCATGAAACGTGGTGTTCGCAATCATGATGACGAGCTGAAAACCAAGGTTCGTATGATTCTGGAGACTCTATGCACTTACTTTGTGTTTAGGGAGCTTCCACGTGTTCGTTTAGTCTCATTAACAATTTGGAGTCCTACTTCAAGTCCCTCGCCTATCACGAATAATTAGGCGTGGACTTCGGGACCATTCGATAGGCAATACAACCTTGTAATAAAAGAAGTCTTTTATCATAGGTGAGGCTTGCCAAAATCACATGCAACTTCCACAAAGATTCGACGTAATTTTCTATATACAGGGACGGAGGGAGAGGGCGGCCTAGTGCTGCCCCAATCCATTTAATTCTTCACATGGATTTTTTTTTCTTATATAATTTTTTTCCTATGTATCAACTCGATACCTTTTTTTTTATTCCTCTTGGCTTCGCACATCTACATATATGTGTGCGCGCGCTATGTTCGTCTTGCTTGCGTTGACCGTTTAATAATTTGAAGTAGAAATGTTGGATCGTCAACTTGAAGAAAATAAATATATATAACTTTAAATGAAATTAAGTGCCCATGAGTATGTTCATTACCTGGTCGTTCTTGTTAACAAGATTCTTAAATGAATAGGTCATTCATTGTCCATTGAGCACTTGAGCTTAACTTATCCATCAATATTTGAATTAAATCTGTTATTCATCAATAAAATAGATCATTTCTCCTTATA